>JAVCKT010043665.1:0-17416 GCA_032273925.1 Rhynchotus rufescens
ACTTCTAGAGAGGGTCTAGTGTAGAGCGATAAATATGATCAAGGGATTTGAGTATCTATCTCATGAGGAATGACTATATGAGTGGGGCTACTTCAGCCTAAAGAAGAGTAGACTGAGAGGGGATCTTATCCAACATGTATTGTTACCTGAAGGGAGAATGTAAAGTGGAGGTGACAAACTCTTCTCAGTAGTCCAGTGATATGACAAGGGATAACGGGTACAAATCAAAACACAGGAAGTTCCATCTCTCTGTGAGGAAGAACTTGTTTCCTGTGAGGGTGACAGAGCCCTGGAACAGGCTGCCCAGAGAAGCCTGTGGAGTCTCCTTCTTATAGATCTTCCAAATCCACCTAAATGCAACCCTGTGCTCCAGGTGTCCCTGCTTGATGAGAGGACTTGGACTAGATGATCTCTAGAGGTCCCTCCCAAGCTCAATTAGTCTGTGATTCTGTGAAGAGTACTTTTGCTACATCTTCAGCAAAGCAAGTGAATAGACAGCTCAAACCATAGCTTAATAAAATAAATCTATTTTTAAAATGGAAGTGATTATCCATTGATTCTTGAAGTTTGTTGCTGTATCCACACTTCACTAAGCTTACTTCTGAATGTGCTAGTGACTAATCAGCAAAGTATTAGCAGGAAGTTGATGTATCCTTTTAAATTAGAGAGGGAAATAGAGCCTACTTCCTGTCACTTCATGAGCCACATTCTTTCTTAGTCCTAGAAACAGGTGAAAATAAAAGCTATTGGAAATTTCAGCTACACATCTGTCATTGCCAACAATACAGTGATGTTGTAATGGGGCATGGGACACAGAATTTTAAAACTTTAGTTCTGTGTTAGTGAATCAAATTTGATCTCTTTCTTTTTTTGGAGAAAACAAGCCCTCAGCTATTTTATTTGTTTTTAATATTGGGCATATTACTGTGCCCAACACCGTATCACAAAACAAATACTGTTTTACTGCAGATAACCTGGTGAACCATTTCTCCGTTTATGTCCTCATTTCCTTCCAGTTATTAAATAGCAATGGAATTGTATAAACCTATTCCTAATCATTACTGTTACTGCTTTGCCTTTGTGGCCTCCTTTGTAACTATTATTACTAGGTTGTAAAACAAAACCCAAAAGGCCTTAACTGAAACTTTGTTATAGAAATTGAAAACTGAGCATCTCTGTTTCTTTTGTAGCTAATGGTTGACCTTTAGCTAAAATCAGCCCTTGAGAGCTAGAGGTCGTGGCTGTGCTTCTGATTCCTTCCCTTTTGATACTCTATGATTAAAGTGATTATAAGATGATAATCCCTGGTGACCCCAAAGTTTTTACAACAAATATCCAGATAAATACTTTGTATTTTATTTTCAATAGCTGCTTCCACATTTTGAAGACGTTAACTTCAGTTAGATCAATTACAGATAAATTTTTCTAACGCTCCAATATTTATTTACTCTTTGCATCTTTTGCCTACTCCTGACTGCTTTATCTTTTCCAACTTAAGAAACTAATGGTAGTCCCAGGTGGCTTCTTCAGATTATTCAAGGTTATATTCTTCTTTCTGAAGAAGTAAATGTAACTGAGTTTCCTTATGATGCAGATTCTTCCATTGGGCTGGCCATGAGAAGACTTTTGCCTTACAGGTGAGGAGGTGTTTCTCTATAACTTAGGGGTCTTGATGCACTTTATGCTGTTTCAGTTCAGATCTGCAGCACGTTGTCATGCCGTTTTGGCAATCACTTGACTTTTGTTGTAGAGAATACTTGCAGATCAGTGCGGAATTTCTGTTGGCAGGCTGGGATGGAAAGATTGCATTTCAGAGGTAGCTGTGGATCCCAAAACACATTTAGCAATGGCCTTAAGGTAAAAGAATTACTCCACAATGCTTAGGGCCAGAGTTTCAATAACACATGCCAAAAGCTGACAAAAGTGAATGTGAGCTAAGAAAACTCAAAGTTGCCTTACTCTGTGCCTGAAAATATTCTTTTTTTTTTGTTTTCAAGACATTTTAATATTTCTTTGCATTAGAGTTAGGGGGAGTCTAGTTCATCGTTCAACTATTTTTCACCAAGAGGACAGAGGTGAAAAATGTTATTTTAAAATCAGAATATGTCAAGGGTATTTGCTGCAAATCAAATGTATTTTCTTCATGCTATCATAGCAGACAGGTTTCTGGGATCTACCCCATCCACTGGATTGTGTTTAATATCTGCGTGCTGGCCACTATAGGGATGATATTACTCCGAGTGCCCATGACTGCATTCTCTGTTATTTGTTTCAAACAGTGTAGAATCAGTATGGGAAAAAGGTTTTTTGTGTGGCTCATACATAAATCAAGTGATAAAACTCTTGCTTCCACATGAATCAAGTGATGGAAACCTTGCTATCCCCTTAGATGTGAATGTTTAATGAGGACTATCCATTTGCTTATATTCCTCTATAAAGGCGCTTGTTATAATACAGGCTTTAGATTACAGTTTTAACTAATGTAATTTCCTGTCAGTTAAAGATAGCAATTCTAGAGTTTGAAGGCGTAGAACATTTTACTAGTGTCTTTATTGTATATGTTGGGGGATTTCAAAATCTGTTGAGTTTTTTTCCTGTTTTTCATTATTTGGAGCCTTGTATATGTTTGAAATTGCATGCTCACAGCAGTCTTACATAATGAAAATAAAACAAACAGGGATGTCTCCCAGCCAACAATGCAACCCTACTCCTGCCTTCCCCCATGGAGTATTGCAAAGCTGAAGATCCCAGAAATTGAAGTTTACAGAAGTCCTGGAGTCTTTGGGAATCTTACAGAGTTGGGTTGGGCAAGGGCTCATGGCTTCCTGCCTCTGTCTTCCTACTTGATGGATCTTCAGATAGGGAAAGAGTCTAGCTGGAAACCTTAGTGACCTTTTGCTCATAAATCATCTATTCTGGCAGTTATAGAGTGCTAATCTTCTCTGGGTGTCCCAGTGACTGAGCAGACACGTGTCTCCCATCAGTTGTCTTTTTTTTTCCTGTACAGGTAAAGGGCATTAAGCGTCTGGCCTGGGTCTTTGTTCAATCTGCAGACAACTGCAAGTGTCATTACTATTAACATATCTTCATAGTTTGGAAACTGTGGTTTCTGTTGGTCTCTGGTGTCTGTTTTGCTTACGTAAGCTGTGTGCTTATGTTGTAACTTCCAGTATCAGTCTACTCTTCTGAAGTCTCTGTATCTCTGCTCTGCATGTGTGTGAAAGACGGAGGGAGAATTTTGATATTGCTCTTTGCTGTTATTTAATGGCAGATCTTACATCTCTTTGTGCTTTTATTCAGCCTTTAGCACCTGAAGTGAAATTACTTTGTGATACAACTTTATATCTCAAAAAGCAGATGAAAAATGATATCCCTAAATGTACTGTTTTAATCCTGGTATCATACTGCTTGGAAGCAGTTGTGACTGCTTAAGCATTGGGGGCCAACAGTCTTGAAAACATATTAAGTGTAATAGTGATAAATAAATTCAAGTTATAAGTACCAAGTAAATGTCATTTCTGCCTCATCCCACCAGGAGAATAAGAAACAGCTGCTTGTAGCCTACAAAACTGCCTATTCTGTTATCAAGTTGTCCAATGCTATTTAAGTTTCTCCATTAAATTTTGTAGATGGATATGCAAGACATTACTATTCCCCTGGAAGGCCTCAAAATAAATGTTTAAAAAAGTATTTATTGGTAATTTGGAGTTAAGAATATGTGGTAGTCTAGGTGCCATGGCATTTTCTAAGCAGAAAAATACATTTCCTGCCCAAGGTAGCAAATGATAAATAAATAGTAGCTGTTGCAGTTCCATTTGTATATTTTACTATTCATCTTCTATTTCTAGAAGTCAGAATAGTTTAGAAGAATATCTAATAGAGTTTCACTCTTTGTCCTCTATTCTAATTTCACAATGTGATTAACAATGTTAAAACATTATACTTTTACTAAAAAAAAAAAAAAAAAAATCCTCACTATCTTAGCAATGTTTTCCCCTGTGTATCTTAAAGCTTCTATTATTATAGCTCCTGTATATAAAGGAAAAGATAATATTTTTTTTACACTCTTATTTCATGCGTTTTTCTACCATTGTAATTGTAGAAGGTGTTTGGCTTCTATCCATGGAATTTGGTATCTAATATTGCATTTGGTAGTATCTTTCAAAAGTAAATGGGGGAAAAAGATGCATTAGGATCCATGATTTTACATGACTGTTAGTTTACTTTTTGAAATACACAAAGTTTCCAGAAAACTCTACCTTTAAACCATTTTTCTGTTGTGTCCTACTATCAAATGAAGCAGCTCTGTGTTGCAATTGTTACTTTACTGAATATAGAACTATAAGATAACATATTTTGATCATCTCTTCTTTTTACTCTTTCCCCAGTGAAAAGACAGAGCCTGAAAGTTCAGATCAATGCGACAGATGATACTGTTTGCATGAAGTATCTTCGACCAAGTCAAAACACCAAGCTTGAAGGTTTTGTCCTGGGTTATGGAAGCAGCTTCTTTTCTAATCAGTACATTCGTCTACCTTCTGAAGGAAAAACATACACAACAGAACTTGGTAAGGTATTTTTGCATTGCATTCTACTGTGATCACAAAATGTGGGAACAGAATTAGAAAAATATATACCTATTGTGTTCTTAATTTTTATTTTTATTGAGCTACTGTTCAAGCTGTTACAACTTGAGCTGATGCTAAGCCCCTGTTTTTTGTAGACTCTGCTGCTCTTCCTGTAATAGAGCAGCATGATATTTTTGTTGTTGCTGTTTGAGACAATGATAATCATTCCTACTTAAAACTGGGGTATATGAGCCCCAGTAGGGAGAAAGGCTTATAATGAAACTACAAGGCGCATGTCTTCTGTATTTCCCACCTTGTCAGTGTTCTGATGAATTCTGATGAATTCAACTACTGACAGATTTCCTGCTGGCTCATTCCCGGCTTATGCATCTCTTTTGACTCTGCTAAAACAAAACCAGAAGTCAATGGCTGATGGCATTTCATGTGTATATATTTGAAAAGAAATGAATAAGAAAATAGTGTCTCCTAGTACTTCCAGGAGAGATGGATGTCTTTGGAGCAATTGTGACATCTGTCTACAGTCCCTTCATTAAAATACTTAACACCTTAGTGCATTGATTCTTCTCCTAAAATATTTATTTTCTTTTCTAACTGACCCAACGATTGCATGACATTATCCATGAATGAGGAACTGTCTGCAGAGGACATGTACAAGGAGGAAAGAGTTCTGTGGGATTTCCTAAAATTATTGTGAACTCGTGCTAATGGTAAATTCTTGAGCTGCTTCTTACATTGCTAAATAGCTACATATGAGTTGCAGTGAAGAGTAAGTGACAATAACAGGAAGTAACAAATTTTAATTCAAAGAATTAAACATCCCATATTAAGATTTTAACAATACTAAAATTTAGATTGTGAACACAACATGTATCAAATCTTCTGTCCTCTTTTAGGGAAGTGGAAAGGAAGAATGAAAGAGTATGTATTGATTGCATATGCATCCATGTTCTGCATGTATTGAATGCTGTAGCATACTGCTGTCATGCTCTATAGGCCTATGTGAATGTTGTACATTGCTTTTAAACAGCTTTATTCAACTTCGGGAGCTGAAGTTTGAAAGAGCAGTTCCAAGATCATACGGTCTCTCACTTGGATAGTCAAAACAAGTCACATTTGAGAAATTGTAACACTAAGAATTAGACTATTAGGCTTGGAGGGTTTTTTTGTTTGGTTTGATTTGTTTTTTTGACTACATTGCCTTGTACATCTGAGTATTTTATGTAGTGTTTTACAACTAAAAATATAGATCATGTCACTATTCATATTTTATTTCTAACCACCAAATTTGTGGGGGTATGCCAGAAAAACAATACCTAAATTATATCTATAAGCTAAGTAAATGAAGAAGTCCAGGTCAAGCTATACATATTGAAAGTGTATGTTCTGCAGCTTTCCTGACTGGCTGGTCATAGCAATAGGGTTACACAGGGTTTACTGCAATTCTGCAATTGCAATTTATTGGAATTATTTCTTGCAATATTTACAAGTTTATTCCAGGTGCTCCAGCACTGAAGAAAGGCTCCTGTTGACTGAACATTAATGTGCATGCACTCAGCCTCCTTGAACTTTCCCCAGCATTGACACTTGTAGGTCCACCACTTAGTCAACGGGCTACATACTTTAATAAGTATTCCGGATCAAGTCTTGTCTTCTCTTATCAACATCCTTCTCCCTGCAGCATGTACAGTGTTCTCTGGTCTCCCATCTCTGTTCTGCAGCTTCAATTATTTATTAGGACTTTGGAGGGAATAGGCAGACTCTGGATTATAAAAAAGTGCTTCTTCATGGAGCAGCCCCCACGCTCATTATTTCTTAGTAACAATCATCAGCTTTCATTACCCCAAGCAGAGATGTGCAGAGGTTCTTTCAATTTCAACTAGTCTAGGATTCTGTGCAAAATACAGAAGCATTTGGAGGCCTGTGTTTATTCCTCAGTTCCTGTGTAATACTTGATATTTTGTCTTGAACAGATGAATCTATTGAAATTACAGCTGCTGTTCTCCTCCTATAGTAGCATGGTTGGTTCTGCTCTGGAATGTCAAACCATATTTCTAACTTAAGATGTATTCTTAGTTCAGAACAAGGTTTTAATGTTACATCTCAGGTATGAATTGTCCTCTTCTGATCATTTCAGATTCTAACCTTAGTTAACATGATCATAATACTGATTTAAATCAATATCCCTAAATCAGACAGGTGGTACCTCTTAAACCTGCCTGGTATAACAAAATTCTCTCAACATCTAGTCTTGTCCTATTTTGCTAAATACTTTCTTTACAGATTGTCTTAGCAGGAAAGCAGTGGATTCTCTAGAAAATATCTATGTACTGTATTTTTAAATGCCAAGAAAACTTAATGAACAACATCCATCAGAAAAAAATCCTGTGGAGAGTACTTTGTTACAAAACATTAACACATTGCTAATGATTCCTGATAGATAGAGTTAACGATTCCAGATAAGATTTTATGCTTCTCCAATATGTGTGAAATGGGCTACAATTTTTATTTATAGTCACATTTTGTTTAACAAATAAACTATTTATATAGTTCTACCTGTATAATTTTAGACTTCAGACAGAAGTATTTTTTCCAAATAAAATAGCAGGGCAAAACTGGATGTTTCCAACCTTTTGGATAACTTTCTTAAGTAATCTTCAGGCTTTTTGCTGCTTTAAACATATATTTTTGCACCTCTGAAGAATAAATTTATACTTGTGAGGTTAACTACTTTAGTTAAAGATTGCTCAGCGCTTTGTGGACGTGCTGGTCGCAGTCTCACAAATGGACACAAATACACAGAAGAGAACTTTTTTTTGGAAATGAAAGGTTGATTTCAAATTGAGATTTTTGTTTCTTTTAAACTATGTCTTCTTTTCTAGCCTGCTTATTGCAGCTGCTTCCAATTCTTCTTTCAGATTTCAGTTATGTTTATTTGGGGTGCAATTGAAACCCATTTAAACACAATAAATAAACAATCACAATTGAAACCCATTTAAACACAATAAATAAACAATCAAAGTACAACCATAGTATGGGATAATTCTGTAGAATTAGTGAAGTTAAATTACTGCAATTTTCTTCACACTTGCATAATCTTTCAAAGTAGAGTTGCAAGCTTTCTTTTTATTCAGTACTGACTTTCTTCATTATCTCTTTATAGAATTCAGTGATTTCTCGGTGGTTGTGTTCAGCTAGTGAAGGCATTTGGTGCATTGGAATATGCATGAAACCAAATCAATACAGGCAATTTTGGACAAATTATCTTAAATAGAAAATCCTTATATAGAATAGACTTTTCCTTAAAAATTATACTAATCAAAATTACTTTAGCTGTGTGGTGAGCTGAATTCTTCCTAGGAATATCTCTTGGCAAGCTTCTGTGACTTCTTTTTCAAGTGTTAAAGTTGGGTGAGAATAGCAGTTAGCTTAAAATCTTCAGGAACTGTAAACTGACATCTGATATGAAAAGAAGTGAAAAATCTCCCTCTTTCTGAGGATGAATTTCCTCAAGTGAAATTTGCCATTTCCTTCTCAACATTGTTTTCAATGAAAGCATTTATTATTTTAAGCTGTACAGTTAGCTTTTCTGCCTTTCGCTGCCAGAAACATCATCTGAACTTGTGGCCTCTTACCATGTGTGCTTGTGTTCATCCAAATTGAATCAAATGTCCCCAAAATGCGTTCGTGTTTTTATAAAAAATAATGGCAAATTGGTTAGCTTCATGTCATGTCCTGTGAAGGCTGGTATTTCCAAAATATTCATAAATTGGTTCACATCTGACACCCAGCTAGTGTGACTTCACGTATAAGCATATGAAAGAAGCCAATTTACTTCAAAAAATCAATCTTAAGGTTTGAAATTGTATGCTGAAAAACTTCCTCTTTGGAAAGACTTTGCATTTGTTCAGTGATATAATGTGACCTGTTTGTTGCTAACATTTTTTACATGAAGCATTTGTACTGTTTAGGGGAAACTGCACAAAAATATTAACTGGAGTTAAAATAGACATTGTCTATTCTGTAAAGATTTTTTTTTTTAAAGTACCTTGGAAAGGTTCTTTTCTTTGCTATAAGAAAATGCATAGTGTTTAAATGCAAAACCACTATGGTATTGGAGAGTACGCAGCTTGTCTCTTAGATGAATTTACTGAATAAGAAAATCACTTAACTGCTGCTTTCCTGCTATGTGCAAAATTATGTCTATTATAACAGTATCCAGAGATCGCAGTCAAAGTCACTGCCCTTTATGCATTTTATACAACCATTATCCCATGGCTATTAAAAGTTGGTAATAACTCTGCTTTCATAAAGAGTGCCCAGAACTGTCAAAGCACTTAACAGTCAGATCTCATAATAACTCAATGTGAAGGATATGTAACATATTCATAGAATAAGCCAGTGACTACAGTAGAGACTGTATTACACATGTCTGACTTTGTGGTGTTTCCTGTCACTAGAAGGTCGTGCACGTCTTGGCTGATTTAATATTAGTCTATGGGAGTGAGACCTGCCAACTTGTTCATGTATTCAGTTTATTCTTTTTACAGACTTACAGACTGATAGGTCCGCTCTCTCCTGAGAACCAGCTTGCCACAGGAAGGCTGAAGTGCATTTCTGCCTGAAATAGAATATGGAATGTAGAAAGTTTTACTTTTTTCACTAGGAATTGAAAATGGCTGAACTGAAATGGTTCTGAAAGCTTAAAGAGAAAATACGTGTTGCAGAATGTGTCAGTAAAGCTTATTGTTTTGTATTTACTTGATTTATTTTGATTTGAATGTCTGTCATTAAATCACTGCTAATTTTAGAATTAGAATTTCGTATGTTATTTATTAAAAAATATACAAGATACTTTGTAGTCATTAAGAGAGGTTCACCCTCTGGTAGCGCTCCTTGGAAATTCATGGTTAGCCTGTTCAAGCTTACTTTTATAGTGCATTGAAATCAATTTCATTCATAAGACATACCAGTGTAATGTGACTAGCAGCAGCAGCAGAAGTGAATTATTATGTGTATGAAGAAACAGATTCTGTTTTGACATCGTAAAGTAATATTTCACTAAGTCCTGGTGAAGGTGAAGGTTGCTTTAGAGTTGATTCTTTTGTAGATAATGGCTGGTAGAAATACTGTTTGAAGGTATCTACATCAGCATACTCTGATCTTGAAAGTTGTTCACTTGACAACATCAGCAACTGCTAGAGTAATCCGCACTTGGGATATAGCACTTACACTATATGGATATGTAACAGTGGGAACAACATGGTACAACCTTTCAACAGAGAACAACCCTTCCCCTTGCATATATTGCTTTCTCTTAGACTGTAGGTATATAAAAGAGTATAGTGCCATTTCTGATTTTCTGCTGGAATAATTTGAAAAGTATTGTACAAGTACCATTATACCACTCAGTAGGCAAATTCCCTCTTTTTTTTCCCTGCTGCTTATGTGCCAGAAGTTGAGGTAGGGAAGGTGGGAAACAGTCAACAAGTGCCTACTGCCTAGGAAAATCTTGCCTTGGAGCAGAAGGCAAATCTTCTCAGTCTTTGCTCAGGAATGCAGGTGTTTCTGGTAGCATTTCTCCAAGCTGAACTTATTTTCCTGCTTTTTCACTTTGCTATCACCCCTTCCTCTTCAGCTAGGCTTTCCTCTTCCTTCACTGCCTAAGTAATGTTTGAGCTCAGATGTTGCATGTATGTCCTGTTGAATTCAACTTCTTTGCTATGCCTCAGTCAAAAAGAAGTATCAAATTCTGTGTGCAGGGGTGTTTTATTCAATGGCTAGAATATTTTGGGATAATTGGTGGAGGAAGTATACCTGAAGATCACAAAGATAGGATAACCGGTCAGACATTCATGGAATCATGCATCTTTTCATATGAATTAGAGGTTAATTACTGTCTCAGATGACAAGTCTATACTAATTACTTTTTATTTTTGTTTACAGATGCAGAGCCACGGTATTTAATTTCAGTAAGACCAGCACGCAACTCAAATAACAAGAAATCTTGCTCAGGTATTTTACCATGACTGCATCTCTTTCTCCCAGTGATTGAAAACAGAATCTTGTTTTTGTGGGTTTTCTCAGGAAAGGTGTTTCTGACTGACTCAATGCCCGAATGCCATGAATGGGTAGGTAGAGTGTAGGCCTGGGTTTCCTAGTCAGAAATGAGTTATGTATGTGATGATTATGTAGAGTGAAGATTGTTTTGAAAAAAAGCTCATATAGATGAGAATTAATTTTTAAGTTACTATTATTTGGTGTTTAAAGATGTCACCAGTGTATGTGGAAAAAATAATCATGGAAAAGTTTACCATGTTTTATTTTGCAAAATAATGATCTGATGGCTTAAACTTCAATAATGTGAATTCTTTTCAAACTGCCATTTAAGTTTTGTCATCCCTGAACATTTTAGTGTTCTTTATTCCTAAAGAGAAATGATATTTTTTTTCTTGGTGTGTGTGTGTGTATATATATGGTATGTATATATATATATATATATATGGTATATATATATATATATATATGTAAGAGAATACTAAGTTTGCTAGTGTAATTTGCTGAGGAAAGGGAAAATCTTATAGCTTATATTATGCATAACAGAATAGAAAACTGAGATTGATTCTTTTTGCTGTAAGGTACTAGTGACATGACTTTAACATTGACATTAACACTGTTAGATCTTTTATTGCTTAGGATCATGGAACTGTTGCAAAGAATAATCAATTTGTATATATGCATTTATATTTTCAGATCTTTCTATGAATTTTGCTTTAATTGCTGGTACTTGGAATTAATTATTCCTCTCTTACAGGCAAATATAAAAAAAACATGTTTAGATGCCCCTAGAAAAGGTCTTGAAAAATGATTTACCTTTCACGTAAAACTTTTTATATAAAAGAGCAGTATTTGAAGATTATTAATTCTGCTTCTGTTGTGAAATATTAGAATTTTTTTAATGGTGGGTCTGACTTTTGTTTATGGCCTCTAGGATGCCATCTACAATTATCTATTTACATATTTGCAATTATCATTTACAATTACCCCAATAAATGTGACCTCTGGTGGACTGGAATTATTAGCTTTGCTCTCCTGCGACATTTGTTAATACTTTAATTCATTGCCTATGATTCAGCCTGCACAGTGAATGCTCTTTCTTTTCTTTTATAACTTGAAGATAATAAAAACATATCTATTTCTGAGACAAAAGTTGCACAAAATTACTAGTATTCAAGGAAATAATACCTCCTTCTTGTGAGATTAGAAAGACATTAAGTTAGGGAAATAAGTGAATTTTTAGGAAACATTTGAAAGACAAATATAAAATCCGGGGCAGGGCTGCAAACAAGTCTGTGTATGAAGATCGGAGCTACAACGAGGTAAGAGATCACAGTTGAATTATAGTTAAAAGCCTTGGGAACACTTGTTTCAAGTAGGAACAAAAAACCTTTTAAACTCTCAGTTTAGTTTTGATAAGGAACTTGAATTATTGCCCCTTGCATATTATGTGACTACCCTAGACATGAAGCTATTGGCTGTTTTCATTAATATAAGCAATTAAGTATTAATTGGGTCAGAAGGGGGTCCAATTCTATACCTCACTGACTTTTCATCCACCATTAAACCTGGAAATCAATAAATTGAATAGCTCAGTGGAGAGATAGAAGAATGACTAAAGGTCTGACAATTCTTCCACTCTTTTCTAGCGAAAGACTTTGCAAGATTGATCTTTTAAGCTTAGGGGAGTGATACAATCCATAAATTTTTTATCAAGGACTTGATCACAATCTACAGAAATGGACTTGGGAAACAAAATTCTGACAATTGACTTTTTAGTCCATCAGGCAAAGGTGTAAGGACAGCTTTTGGCTTAGTGCTAACTAGATATAAGGCAGGCATTTTCAATAGCAAGTCAAGTTGAACTGGAAAATATACTAAGGATTGTTATAGAGTGAGTCACTGCAATTTTGTGAAGATAGGTTACATTTCTAAAAAATGTACTGTAGTTTAAATAAAAATTAATATGGGGAGCTGTGGGTTTTGTTTTCATAGAGATCAAAATAGATGATAATGTGGGTACTTTCTATTTTTACGGTGTATAAATCATTAGAGTCTCTAACTGGGAATTAATGGAAAGATTATATGTTGATCATGAAGGGGAAGGTATAAAGAGTTCAAGTTAGATGAGAACTTGACTTTTCCTTAAAACTCATGTATTTTCCATGTTTCTTCTGAAAGTGATTAAGAAAAGGATTTCACTGTAGATAGATTTGCCAAATAATTTCTTGAGTGAAGTGTTTGTTTTAACTTTTTTGTTTAACAATGGACAGAGAGGATAGGAACAAGCCTAGGAAACAAGAAAATTATTTGTACTTTTGCCCTCATAAAAGTATCAGATGTTCCACAGTGTTTTACATTGTCAGGCCTATTTGTGAGAGGAGGCGGGGTGGGTATTTTTGTTATTGTTGTTGTCATGCTCTGCATAAATACACAGCAAAACATCCACACAGCCAGTGGGTCCAGCTGTACACGTGTTGCTTGGGAATGCAGCTCAGACTTTCATCAGGGCTTATTAAGTAGAGAATTATTAGGGTCAAGAGGCATGGAAGGAGACTTAGATTGGTTTCACAACAGTGAATCAAATGTTTGGGAATTTTTGGCCTCCTGTGCATTACTTTCTTTCAGTAGAGGTATAGATCATAGTTCAAGCTTGTAAACTGATATAAAGAATATATGTTTATCTTAAATAAAAGTAATCTCTCATACAGCAAAATTTCTACTTGGGCTTGCAATAGTCCACAAACTTCATATTGGTAAACTTCATATTTTCAGCCACTAGCATTTAAGCCTTGCTCAAAATTTCATCCTCCATGTGAAGAATGTTTGTGCTAATTCATGAAGAGCAAAGTTAAATTTAAATATAATGCAAATCTTGAGCATTTGGAGATTTGGCTGAAGGAAAGCAGGCTATTGGATACAGACATGGACTCAGATCTTCCTATAATTTAGAGAGTTTTTGTAGTTTTTATCCAACTCTTGTTGAAAAGTTGGATGGCAATTCATCCAACTGTATGAATGACAATTCAAACTGTATGAATTGTCTGTGGACACAGTTATAGTGCTATTAAAAACACTGCCAAGATGATCTTCTCTGCCACAGGGAAAGAGAAACTGTCTTAAATTCGGTATTATGTGTAACGCTTCTTGTGTTGCAGTCCAAGATAGCCAGAATATTAGGGTTAGACTGTATCTACCTTGTAGTAAGTATATTAAAAAAAAATCTAAAAAAACTTTGAATTTCAAAAATTAGGTTTTACTGGGAGCATAATATAGAAAAAAGATCTGGAAATAGAGAAAACAATAAGACAAAATAGAAATACAGAGTTTTGCAAACAGATCTCCCTCCTGTTCCTCAAATAAGAGGAAAATAGCTCAAATAGCTTTAAGTTTGCCTTGAATCCATAAGTTTGGAAGTAAAGACTTTCACTGCCTTCTCAATTTGACATACATGTTGTGCAAGTTCAGAATCAACTTTGGGAAAGTCTTTCTGTTTTTTTTTTTTTTTTTTTTTTTGCTGAGGTTTGATTATGATTTCTAATTTTCTAGTCAGTTTCCTAATAGGTCATTTTGAAGCTTGCTGATTGTGTCCTCCCTTTCTTTCTTCCTCCTTCATTCTGCACTTCTTCACTCGCTTTCAAGGAAGGAGTACTCCTGCTTCCAGATGTTTCACTTGCTTCATCATGAAAGCAACAAACAGATCACAGATCCTCTTTCTCCGCTCTTTCCTTTAAAATCTTACAGTAGAAAGAATAAGTGTGAAAAAGTGTGAGTCTCTTTTCACACTTGTACCTTTTCCTTCAAATTTAGAAGAGTAGATTTTCATTTCTTTCATTATCCAAATGCAAATATTTTACTCTACATAATGCAAGAGTGAGGAACTTATTTGTAATTGAAACGGTCTGTTTCTTATGTAGGTCGGAGCAAGAGTCAAAAGCCTCTGCAGCTGGTAGTGGGGACCCTGAGCCCAACCTCTGTCTTCCTCTCTTGGGGCATCCTAGTCAACCCTCAACATGACTGGACAGCAACAAGTAGCTGCGCTAGTGACAGGTAACATAGCAGAGAACATTTATTTTTTATCATGGTCATGTTTTAATCCAGCATTTCAGGCTTGAAGGTGTGAAGGTATCTGCATCAAAATATTGAATTCAGAGTGTGAAAATTATGAATACAAAGTGAGTTTTCTTCTGCATTTAAATTAATGCTAAACAAGTACTTGGTTTGAGTGTGAATTTGGGCAGGGGCCTAAATGCTGAAGTACAACTCTTGCTATTTTACTCTATATCCTTGGCTCTTGTCAAACTAGAGACTGTGGATTTACCTTCATTTGTGTTTGTATCATAGGAAATGTTTTGACTTAAAGCCGGCGAAGTAGAAGTAAAGTCAGTCTCTGGCCATGTTTTGATGGTATTTTATTTTTGTTTCCTGTGATTGACCTGTATCACTGCACCATTTTCCTTGTATTATAGTAAAATTTTCATAAGTCTTTTATATTTTTAATAAGATTTTTTCTACTATAAAATTTTTATCTTACTGTAATTATTTAACGATAGATGTGGCAGGTGGGAAACTTGGGAAAGCTCACCAAGCAGCAGTTCCTAGAGAACTCAGAATGCTGGATAGCTTCTCAATAGAGTGCACCATGATGTTCTAGGCAACTATTAGCAAATGAGTGAAACTAATTTTCTGGAATTGTTAAAGTTTTTTATTTATATTTTTCCTGCTCTGACATTTGGTTCTCTCTTTGTATTCTTCTCTTAATGGCAGTATTTTTGTTGTTGTTTTTTATTTACATAATATGAAGCTCCATTCAAATGTGCAACATTTTGTAAAACCTATGGATAATCTTTTTTCACCCTTTTTCTGATTTTTTTTTTATTGTTTTCCTTTTTCTTTGTTCAGGATGTATATATATCCAGGTTCTCACCATCATCTTTCACTTTATTTATCATCTTTTTTGTTATTGAGAACGCTTTCTTTGGAATTAATAACGAAACTCTATTCATGGGAGGCAAGAAATGTCAAAGTGTTCATGATGCAAAGCTCATTCTGTTGCTTCAGTGAAACAATTACCATATAGTTGTTTATTGCAAACACGTAGCATTCATTTGTACAAAATGTTCTTTAAGAAACTCTAATGGAGGAGTTATATCTATGTCATTTTTAAGCAAACCATCTTCAGTTATTTTCATATAACTTGCCAGAAATGCAGAGCATGAGTCGATAAAATACTGCACATTTTCTGTAAGACAACCCCAAATCTTCTTTACTTGTTAGAATCAATGACAGATACTGTGATTGGGGTGGACAGGGTAAATTTTAGAGCCTCCTTGAAGCTACCATCATCTCTGGTCACAGCTTAGCAATCAAATTAAAAATAAATAAATAAATAAAAGAGCCAAACAACAATAAAAATTTAGTTCTATGTAAGAAATAGCAATTTAATAACACCAGAAAGGTTTTACTAACACTATTAACTTTCTCAGCATCTTTTACTTTCCTATACCTATATGAGGTATCTGATGGAGAATGTTAAAGTTCTCTTTTATATGTTCCAGAAAAGAGAAATTGTTTTCTTTCTCTTCCACATTTCAGCGTTCAATCAAATATTAATGGAAATACCTGTCATAATATACACACTGAGTCTTAATAGGACTTCAGTTGCTTGTCAAAGGGAAGGAAGGATCAGAAAACGCATGAATTCTCTGCAAGACAGACTGTATATTTTACCGGATAAAGTGATCTGAATTTTAAAACAAGCAAGCTTCAAATACATGTGCAATATAAATAGTAAATCTGAAGGCAGACTATTTTCATGCAGCATATCTAAATCAAGAATTGACAGATTGGCATTTACATTACTTATGCTATAAGTAGCTTAATTCGTATTTATATCTTGTGCAGGTTTTTCTAATTCTAAATCTACTCCCCCACTCCCAAAAGGAAAATTTAAAAAATAAATAAAGAGAAGAAAAAGGAAAAAATCCATACTTATGTCTTATGTTACACAGCACATAGAAGCAGGTCTTTTAAAACCCCAAATTCAGAGTCAGCTACGTGCATTCCATTTTGGGCATATCAACAAATCTCTGTCACTGTGCAGCTGACAACTTAATCACAGTTTGTGTTTCAGATGTCGTAGAAAACGGATTTTAAACTTAGCAGAATTCATTAAGGAAAACATACTGCAGCATATGAGCTTTTGGAATTTCAGATGCTTTTGAGTTACTGCTGTGAGACAGTTGGCAGAAAGCCAAGTTTAAACACAGGAAAAATTGATTGGTTGTCAGTCTATCCTTCTTTGGAGCCTCTAGTTCTTCAGTTCAACTAAGGAATTTTACTTAAATAAAGAAGTCAAAAAAGTGACTTGTAAAGATCATGTAGAAATGAAAATTGCATTAGCAAATGCTTTGTAAACTTAACTGTAGCCATCAGGGATATGCCTCTTTCTTTGTTCTTCCATCTCTTCATGACTTACTTTCAATTAAAATTGGCAACAAAAGGGAAATGGTATGCTTAACACTGTGTCAATTTGTGAAATACTAGACATCTCAAAAATCATAGTTGAAATTATTTCCACATTTCCTTTCTAACACAAAATGTTATGCTATGCATCTAATAATAACTAACTATAAACAAATAAGCATATATGTATGTGAATAGTCTCTTTAAAAATCTGATTACATTCATATTCACAAAAATGTAATAAGTTTTGTAATCTTTTATCTATGACAACATAAACCCACATATTAGAAGTGTTGCTGTATCTTCAA
>JAVCKT010043706.1:0-17410 GCA_032273925.1 Rhynchotus rufescens
TTTTCCGTTTATTTTTAATTTTTTTTCAGCTTTCAAGCGACTCTAATCTACTGTGCTCAAACCTCATTTAAGTTACAGCACTTCTCTCCTGGCAAAACCAAGAGTAGTGACTCTTAATCACCAGCTAAACATCGTTAGTCAAGATAAAACAGCTCGGCTTCTTTTGTGGTGTAGCTCCCTTCCATCAAACTGCATCTCCTTGAGTTCAGCAGTAACTTTTGCCCCCGAAACAACGGGATAATATTCTTTGATAACATAAAAATACCTCTGCATCTAGTAAAAAAATATATAGGTCTACAACGACGCCTGCTGAAGTTGATGAGTGTCTTTTCATTGAGCTCAGTCCATTTCCAATCCTGCTGTGACAGACACAGAGGAAACTTTCAGTATAGCCTTATAAACCTGTGTCTTCTTTTTTGGTCTATTTTTTGCTTGCAGAAAACATTTCCGAACCTTGGACTTGTTTATTGCTTTCACCCAGAGAATGACCCTGTTGTGTGTCATCTGAAAGGGAGCTTCCCATAAAACAAGTCCCTCACTGATGACTTGGGAGAAGTGAACATGTGGCAACAAGATGAGATTTTCCCTAATTTGATTTACCAAAGAAATCAGCTTCCTAGGCAGTTAGAACCTCATCCACAGTCTTCCTGGAATGGCAATAGGTGATAAACTGTTTAATTTTCTTGCTGGAAGAGATACAGATGGGCTTAAAATAGAACAAAATCCGCCCTATTTGTAAGTGAATGCACTGCAGTAGTAGATGTGCCGCACACCAGCCTTTCCGGAGGCTCCGGCTGCTCCCGCGTTAGCTCCTGCTGTGCCTGCAGGAGACCCTGCTGATGGGACACGAACACTGTCACCAAGAGCATCTCCTGCTGACGTGCACGAGGACAACATCCCTGCGCTTTCCCACTCAGCAATCCCTGTTCCGTCCTTTGGCAAAGAGCAGATCCTTTAATCCATTCTTGGTGAAGAAAGAGGGTTAGAGGCATAAAGGGGAGAGGCTCTGCGTTTTACCTTTCTTCTTTCTCTGAGTGTGCATCACAATAAACATCATAATGAGAGTTTATTCTTAAAAATACTCTCTGATTTGGAAAATGAACTGGCATAACTGGTGATTTCTGGCAGTTGATCATCAATAAGATGCAGTCAGTTGCAGAGCTAAGGCCAACTGAGCTCTGCAAGTAAAGGGAAAAAGAGTGAGCAGAACATATGAATGAAATAAGAAAAACACTTGCCTGGCTTTGGGCCACAATTCGCTGCCCCGCACCAGACTCAAGACTCCAAATAACAAATGTAGGCTTTTAGATGTAGGTATATAAGGGAACTCAGATTCTAGGAGTTAAAGAAGATACCTCTGCCAACAAGGAAGAAAATCAAGCTTATTCTGTGGATCCTGTCAAAGATGAGGAAAGGCTCTTCCTTTGTGTTGATTTTACCCCTTGCCCAGCGCAGTGTGTGGGTACTGGTGATGCCCTTGCTCTATGTGTTTGTTACTCTCATATGTTTGATACTTCTGGTTGCCACCTTGGCCACTGAGCTTCTGGGAGCTGCCATCTCTCTTGCATGTTTTGCAGCATACACAGGTTTGAAATACAACTTTGTTTCAAATTCTAGATGTAATTTAAAGAAATGTTTTGTACACTAGAAGATCTAAACAGTGTGTTTCTTGAGCACCAGGTATCTGCTGAGAAGGGTATTGAAAAATGTATAAATGTAAGGCTATATACAATTACTTTGAAATATTGCATCTGGACCCAATCTTTTTAGGATCCTGGTGTATTTTTATTCTGTTTTAATATCGGTCCATCGTAGCTGCTTTTTACTGTAAATATATGCCTGGCTTTATGTGCGAAAAGCAGTGTTGGGATGATGTATATTAAATGCACTAATTGCTGAAGCAGAAACTCAGAAACAGGGTACAGCAATTGAGGTATAGATGATAGAGACGTGAGAGAAAAAAAAAATCTTATCACAGAATATTTGAGATCCTGAAACATCTTCATTTGAAGCATTCCCGGTAGCCTTGGAAATTAATGAAATATCAAGAATGAAGAGCCTTAACTGAGTAACTAAGACGTGTGAGCCGTACTGATGCAGCTGGTCTGCAGTATTTTGTGGTTTCAGCTTTCTGCAGGAAGAACTGAGCATCCAAAATCTTAGAACTGAGAGAAAGGATTCCCATCTTATGAACCACAGTTTTCCTGCTGTCTTGAGGCACATGTTCCCTGTTTGAGACAAAACAAAAGCTTTCTGGCAGCAATCCCAAAGTATCCTATGAAAGGTTAGCAGTTCCCCCTCACAGCAGCAGGAGATGGTCAGTGGGGGTGGAAACTGAGTCACTTGACCAGGATTTCAAAAGTCAGCGATGTTGCTAGGGACAGAACTGAGATTCTTTGGTTCTACTCAGTTTTACAGATCTCTGTGTTGCAATTCTAGATGGCATTTAGCAATGTTTTCACTGCTTTTGTGTCAGTGAAATGTGCTGTGATGGCAGCCAAGACGGTTTAATTTCACCTTGTCTTTTAACTCTATTACACCGGTGTCAATACAAGCTACTCAATACTAAAAGTCAATACTAAAAATGAGAATAAAACCTCAAATTTAGGGTACTTCATCTGAGACACTTCAGTATTTTTTACCTTCTTAAATTTTGAGGTATCTGAAGCTGTGCACCCAAGGGGACAAGAGACATGAAGCTGGGAAGTGATGCAGAACAAGGTCCTATCACCTGCAGCAAGAGCTTTTGTGAGCCCCAGTCCATGAGGGAATTTAGCCCTGGCAAGTAGCTTAGAGGAGCTAATTGCAAGATGCTGAAGTGAGAAAGCTCTGCTGAGGCAGGTAATTGAAAGCTAGTGTGTTTATCAGCCTTAAAAAATAAGGATTACTAACATCAGATTTTGTACTAATCAGATTTAAAGCAGTGTTTGGTGGAAAGATCTCTGTTTACTGAGGTATGACAAGCTGCAACTGAACTGAACATCCAGGAGTAAAAAGAATTTATTGGGGTATTTTTAAGAGGCTAAAAGGCTATTTTTATAAGAAGGTATTTTTGCTTAAAATAAAATTCAAACCTGAGCACGGTGGGAATCCAACATCTGTTTGGAAAAGAGGCTGAAGGGGCAGCCCTCGGCCTCTGTCCCCTGCAGGTTAGGGCAGGAGAAGAAAACAGGAAATTTTATTCATCTTACTTTCTCGATTTTCCAAGTTACAGTCTCCAGCTGTTTCCAGCAACTCTGTTTTCTGAAGAAAAAAAAAAAAAGAAAAAGAAACAAAAAAAGGACCTCTGTGGAGCTCTGTAGTTTCTTTAAAGTGGCTCTTTGTTGAAACCTGTGTTGTTGGTTTTTTTCTCTTTTTTTTTTTTTCCAGTTCCAGAGTAGCCCTCTCTCTTCTTTTCCCAAAGGAAACATCTCTTACCAGTTGCTCCTCTGCCTGAAAGAAACCGAAAGAAAAGCAAAAGCCAAACAGCAAAATGGGCAAGGGGAGAAGGGGAGGACGCAGTGTCTGTCTGTGACCACGCGTGTTGGTCACAAGTGGCAGATGAAAACCTACCAGCTTATTGACCAATATTGACAGCTTTGTGCAGAACACTCCCAGGTAAAGACAAGTTGTAGCCATTGGGATTTATGGGTGGTTGAGCACATGGCATTCAACACATATTCCCTAATCCACTTGCAGGGCAAGTGCTCCTATGTATCTCCCTTCATAGAAATGCCTTAACCCACATGGACCTGGACATGCAAAAATTGTCTGCAGGGCCAGAACTCCTAGAAAAAATGGGGATTGATTAGTCCTCTTTCATGAGGATGTAGAAATCGCTGTCACTCCTGGTCCTTGCTCTTTTTTTGCAGCTCAGGGAAGTGAAATTATTGGGTGTTTTTCATAAGGTGCCTGCAGAAGAGGGGAGCCTTCACAGAGGGGCCTTTCTCTTTTGCACATGCAGCTCATGTTTCAGAGCTGTGGTGCAAGGTGAAGAGGAGCATTGTGTTTACAGGCAGCAGTACTCCAGGGTTAGGAGGAAACTAGGAATACCCTTGGGTGAGAATTTTAATATGATATGCAGTGCTTTATCTTAGGGCTTTTTTTTCCTTTTTTTTTTTTTAAATACCTCATATATTAGCATAACTATCACTAAGCAGTGTTAAAGCAGCTGGAGACAGAATACAAGGGTTTTTATGGCTAACTTTTATTCACATTGTAGATAGACCCATTCTTGTTTCCTTGACAATCTCCTGTTTTTCAGTCCAATGTCAGGGGTCTGCTGTCTTCAGGGGTCTATTTTATTCCTGGATTTTTTTTTTTTCCCAAAGCTAGTAAATCTTGCTAAGAATGAAGCAAAGGGGAAAAGAGAATCTTTTGCAGACTAGAGCTATTTCTCAAGTTTCTTAGAAGCAGTCCTAGTGACCATCTTATTTTTAAAGGGGACTTTGGAAATAAACAACTCAGGATATCTTGTCCATCAGAAGACACCTTTTGCTTTTGCCATGAGAATCTGCCCAAGCTGAACCAAATTGTGGTCTCAATGGCTGGTTAAAGATGCTTTGACTTCCTAAGGACAAAGCCTGAGCCCCCAGTCCTGGTGCTATGGGGGCTTCATGCCTGTTTTGGGAATGAGTGCCCCAGAGAAGAGCAAGAGGAGACCGAGCAACTAGTCTGGTTTGGTCTGGAGAAGGGAAGGGCAAGGAGGGTTGATGAGGGTCTTCAAATATTCAAAATTCTATAGGAGAGAATGGAGATCAGGCAGCAGAAGTGGTTCTGGGAGGACTTTCTCTCTTGATCCCTTTGCTGCTTCCTAAATGATTTAAAAGTTGAATCCCGCAGATGCATAGGGAAGGGGGTGCTGTCCAGAGAAGAGTGAGACAGTCCAAATTAAAATCCAGGCTGGGGCTTGAGGACATGCAGATGTGTCAGGATGACAATATCTGTAGGGAGAGAAATGGATTACCTGAGTGAAGGGATGGGGACAAGGACTCTGTGAGGCTGGGAGAATTGAGAGGAGACTGGTGAATGATCCATGTGCTCAGAGTGCATGTCCCGGCTCTCTGGTGGTGGTCTCTGGGGAGGACGGCAGTATCAGCTGCCATGCCATTAGCCACATGGAATGGCTTTGAAGGATCCAGTTGCTCCCTGGTGACCCTTGCGAATGGCAGCAGAACGCCACACAAGGGCTTTCTTTTCTTTTCTTTTCTTTTTTTTTTTCAGAAAGATTAAAAAGCTAAATACATGCCAAATGGAGAAAATATTATTAAACCTGCAAAGTTTGCCACTGCTTCTGTATGTGCAGATTGGCTTTCATGGGGGGCTATTGGGGGTTATTTGGGAAGTAGGGTGGATGGTTCTGGGAAATGACCACTGTTTTGCAGTTAGTGGCACCATAGGACCCTTTTCCACTTCATTTGTTCCAGAAATGGGAAGCAGTACAGAAAATGAGACAGTTTGGGAAGGAGAACATATGGCAAGGGAGCCGTGTTTTACTCTGGAGAATTGGATATTGTCCCTCTTTCTGTCGCATGGTTCCCACGTGCTGATAGCTGAGCCACTCATGCCAATCTCTTCAGCAGCTGTCAATAATTTTGCATTATTTTTGCATTACTTTTATTCTTGGTGCAGGACTCAGCTCTCACAGCTGCAGGTGAAGTCAGTGGGAGCTGTGCTCCAAACAGAAAACAGTATTTCAAAAATCTTTTCTGGTAAGTTTAAGATCACAACCAGCTTATTTATGTTAGGCCTTAATTTTCCTGGGTCTTACCAGCTTTAAAATCATACCATGCAGTGATTTACGTGTGAAGCTGTCAGGTAGGAGAAAGCTTCCCCAACAGAGGAAATGGAAACGAAGGACACTGTCTGCAGAGTAGGTTCTGAACAGTGTGCAGAGAATAAGGCAGGAGGAAATAGATATTTTTCCTGATTTAATCAACTATCCGAACAGTTTCCCATAAAGGCAGAGACCACCTTTTTCATGTTTGCTACAGAAAGTCAGACTGTCAGAATTATAGCAAGTGCACTGGACCCTTAAGCAGACCTGAAAGTGCCTCGAATTTCTCTGGACCTACTATGGCAAAAGCAAGATGAGCACAACAGGCAAGGGAGGCCTCAGAAATGTCTGTGCCAGCACGTTGCCCTGCAATGTTGATTTACACGCCAATTACACCAATAGTCCCATCAGAAATGTTGTCATGGATGCTTCAGGGGTAAACAGAGCAATGCTATCCAACTGAAAATCCTGAGTCATAAGGATTGCTCTAGCTAGAAAGAGAAATCAATGCTTTCTGAAATGAGGTTTCTCTGTTGCAGCCTCATTTAAGAGCAAAGAAAGTATAAAGTCTTTTTCTGCACACAGCAAGAATCACAGAAGGGGATAGCTTCTAATTACAACTCAAGTCTATTTTCCATTAAGTGCTTAGCATAAAAACTTTTTCCCTCGCTTTCCTTGGAGGCACATTCCTGGCCCTTATTATGTCTGTGTTGTTGGCTTTTTCCCTGCCACCATCTCCTTTGATCTTTTTGTGTCTCTTTCGTAGACTCCCAACTGGTCTCACAACAATAGGCTGTATAAGCCTCCCACCCATGTGTCCTGCAGGTGCCTCTGTTTTGGACGTGTCCAAAACAGTGACAAGTGCTGGTGACTGGGAGGAAAGCTAGAGTTGTTTCGACTGTCTGCTCTGGTCTTAGTGAATTTCACTGTTTCTTACAACTGATGTTTTTAAGGGTAATATTCAGAGAACTTTCGCCTCCAGTGTGAATGAAAATAATGATAAATTGGATTACTCCACAGCAGCATTGAATTCTAGCATGGTGGCTATACCAGAGAACAAAGTTCCTCCCTCTCACGTTCTTTCAGCTGCAGTCTCTACACATCCTCTACTGATAAACTCGATACTCTTCCTTGATGCTGTTGTGGCTTAGAAGTTTGAAGTACTTTATCCCATCATTACCCTGCTCTTTCATTCTTTGCAAAGTCATTTTTTATTGCCTAATTATGGGTTTCCTGAGAAGATGATGTTGATGTATTACCCCTCATGAGCAAGTCTGAAAGCTTTTTAAATCTGAATGGGCACTGCGGAAAGGAATAAAGTTCCTGCAGGCTTTTAGGTCTCTATCTGTGAGAGCAAAGCAATTGTGACACCCATTTGCTTAGATGAGAATCTCATTTTGCATTGGAAAGAGCAAAGCAAAACATCCTGGCAGATGAATATTTGAAAATCTCTCTTTTTTAAATCCCACCCTGGGATGATTCCTCATGTATAAACAAGATGACAGTGAGATGCAAGTCTGTGCTCCAGTGCAGATGTCCTGAAGTCCATACTTTTAGAAAAGAATATTGATAAATTGGAAGCTTTTTGGAAGAAATCTGCCAACATTATTCAGTCTGAAAATTTTGCCTTATAGTGAGAAATTAGAGGAGAAAAGAAAAAAAAACAGATTTCCATTTTGGTCTCAAAAAGTACTTATGTAAGGAAATTATTTTTGTGAAAATAGATGACTCAAGATTTTGAACCGCAGAATGAGATGAATCAAAACCCAGGCAAAATTATGCCAGAAATATGGTGCATATTTTTAATAGTGACATTCATATGATGAATCCTTGTTGCTGAATATCTGCATCATAGCATGAGGTGAGTGGGTCTGGATACAGGGACAGCTAGCAGAACTTTTGGTCTGAATTGTGCTGGAAATCAAATTAATGAAGTATTTTCAACATTTATTTTTGTAGCCAGGCTTGGCTAACTGCCTTGGCTTATCCTTCTCTTTGCTTTCCTGCCTCAGCAGTGCTGCAAGCCCCTGGCTCCACAGCCAGCTGCAGCCACATGGAGGGCTGGTTCTGGATTAGGTGCCCATGGAAAGGTTAAGGGCATACATGGATTTGGTGGATAGGTAGCAGTGGTATCTGCAGGTGAAGACCAAGTGAGATGGCTTAGGGTTATCTTTCTTTTTTTCTAATTGTCCATAACCATTTAGAAAACTGCGCAAAAATCACCTTTCAGAAATCTGTCTATGGAAGAAGGAAGGAACATCCAGGGTCAGAAGTAGAAGGTGTCTGATGCTTCTGGTGCAAATTACTTTATTTCTCCTTTGTATTAACCAATGATACGGAAAGCAAATGGAAATATGGAAAGAGGAGAACACCATCCATCAAGTTTCTGTCTTGGTGAAACCCATTGCTGAACCCAGGTCTTTTGCCACATGGTGAGATCTGACACATCTTCAACATTCCCACTGTCCCGTTGGACAAAACCCAAGAGTTGAGGACCTGGCAAAACAAACACATGACTGAAAACGTGTGTGCTGTTAGTGTGGGAGAGCTTTTGGCAGGCACGTTTCTTGGTATGCCTGCTCTGGCGTTTCACTGGCGCTCTGCTGCTGTGAACAACTCCGAGCGGGAAGGAAGATTTAGAGTTGAGCTAACGAGCGCGAAAGCTACGGGAAGGAAATGAAGACAAATGGCTCTTGACCTTGCTCTCTCTCATTAGTCAGCAATTAATTTTTCAGTTGATAAAACGGTTTCCCCCTATCAGGTCCTGATGTGGAGCAAGACGGTTGGGGGCCTGCATTTCCCCATTACCCCCTGAAGGCCTGGACTTTTCCAGCAATCTGGGAGTCTTGTCTGGTTTTCTCCATGCCGTAATTCTCTGTGGTAACTTTAAAATCCACCGTTCTCTTAATTGCCTGTTGGGGTGACACTGAAGGATGTTGGCACTTTTGTTGGCTCTGCGTGGTTTTGAAACAGAGAAAGTGGAAGGCCGAGCCTCAGAGCCAAACCTCCATGAAAAGTGGATTTTCACCTCCAGAACAGCATTACGACTGATTTCCACTGTAATATGGAGAGCAACTATAACATCGTCTCTGCTTTGTCTAGAGTTCATTCCCCAGCTGTGGAAACAGTGTCTTTTTACATTAAATTAAGCCAAACTGTAGCCAGTATCAACAGTATCCAGCAAATATAATGGTTTAAATGTCTGAGGCCAGATGCTGATCTCAGTAACCCTGGTGTGAATCTAGAGGAATTCCAGTTTTATAGGAGTGTATGCAAGATCCAGGAGCTGATATCTGGCCAGAAATGTGCTTTGATAGGAGTGCCAAGGATCTATTTCGATGTGTCATCAAAATAGCTTCTCCTTATCATTCTAAAGGCATTGCAGATTAGAGGTAAATGTTGCCGATAAATAACAACAAAAAAGAAAAAGAAGGAAAAAGAGAAAGGTGGATCCTTGATTCCTCACTCAGTTAAATTGTAGTTAAGGGAAAAAAAATCATGTCACTTTCATCAGTGATGGCAAAACTCTAAGTGTTTAACACTGCTTTCCCTTAAAAATAGCTGAAGGGAATTTGCCAACTGTTCCCACATCTTGTGCACAGTTCTTCCCTGGCCTGGGACCAGTGATGAAAAGGATTGTTCCCAAAAGGAAAATTTGGGAAGGTTGTAAATAGCGTGTCAGAGTGGAGCATGATAACAAATCTGCACATAAACAGAACTGTTGCAGCTTATGTTGAAGGAAAGACTTCTTCCAGGAATTATTTCTACTCATTTTGTCATTACGCAGCAGCGTTGCAGATGAAGTACCCAGCTAGCACTATGCTGACTTCTCCTTCCCTGAGTTTGCAGTGACCCTCCTCTCCTCAGCTGCGGAAAAAAGGAAATAGACTTTACTTTGTAGACAAAAATATCCTATTTTCCTAATAGCCTGAGGGTTTCATTTGCACGATGTAATGCAATTGTGTATTTGTGCAACAGCTTTGCCTTTTTTTTTTTTAAACTTTTTCAAGAAAAACAAACAAGCAACGGGATCACTTAATCCTTTAGTATTTGTTTTTTAGAAATTCTTCCAAACAAACTCTAACATGTTGCAAGAGAGCTTGGTATTTTGCCTTGAGAATTTGTTTCTTTCTTAAGTGGTTAGATTCTTATCTGCTCCATAACATGGAAAAAAAGAGGAAGCAATTCTCCCTCCTCATTCCTCTCTGTCCCAAAATCTTTCTTTCCTTTCTCATTTTGCAACACAATATGAAATATATGAGAATTGAATCCACAAGCACTGTCTCATTGGATTCAGCATGAATTATGCTTTGTAGGTTTGTGTATATAAATAGTGACAATAAAACCCAAATGATTTCTGGGCCAAAAGGACCTTATGCAAAAGAGTGGATACAATGGATTAGAAGCAGCCCCAGATAACATAGTACTAGAAATGCAAATTGAAGTGACTTTCAGTGTGCATTAAAAAATCTGCATCTTAAATTATATGACCTGCTAAATCATTCGCATTCTGTATCTGTTTTATTATCCTTCTAGCAGTGCCATACACAGATACCTTGGCTAACCTCATTCTTATTTTGTAGAAGCACATATGCCAAGAAGAGCTGGCTAAAAATAAATTCTGCAGAACAGCTTACCCTCATTCACAGGGAATATTCAGCCAGATAGTGATCTGAATGATTCATGTGCAAATGTGAATGACTCTGCCCAGGACTATTGCTCTGTTTGCAATATTTATTTGCAAATGGTTGGCTGGAGCATATTTTTGTGTAGGGTCTCTTATGCCTGAGACAAAACAAACACAACAGTAAACCTCAGACCAAAAAAGAAACCAAGATAGAAGAACGAGGGGACCACATTTAAAATAAACTCTGGCAGTAAGTAGCATGTTAAGGTAGTGTTTATTCTATGTTTATTATTTATTTGTATGGTAGCTGTGCTTAAAGGCTAGGTCTGCTCTGTGCAAACCATTATGCAGACATAATGAAAAGTCTAATCTCCAAGGGCAGGTCTGCCTATCACTGCACATACATTTTCTGTTTTATAGTACTCACATTTGAGTTCGGAATGCCAAAAATTGGGAGGAAATTTCATTTACTTTCCTTCATTTCAGACCTGAAATCACTAGAGCTCTGATTCAAATCTTCTCTTGTGTCTGGGCTAGTACCATATATTTTTTTGCTTTCTAAATGGGCTATAAGCAAGAATAATAATGTGCGTTGCAAATCATACTTCCAAAAGCTAGGCAATATTATATTAAATATGCAATGCCAACTCACTCCTCATAGGTATTACCTGCCTTATGACACAAGGCTCACAATTTCCTCTTCCCCAGCATCTCTGCCCCGTTCGGCACTTCGAAGGACTGGTAGATAAATCAGTGAACAAGTCTGTTTTACTCGAGTGGCTGGAGGCCTGTGTGCGAGTTGGAGTGCATCATTTCTGCATCAGCAGAACATTTTGTTGCTTAGCTTTCTGTGGTGGTACAGGTGAAAATCCATAGGGGACAGGAACACTTCTGTTGCCAAGCAGGGTCATGGTGCTTGCTTACTTAAGAGAAATGGATATTTGGGAAGCTGGGATACCATCTCAGGGCCTAGAGGACAATTGGGGTGCACTGGTCTTACAGTCCCCTCGAACTTCCTCACCTGACTTCCAATTTCAGCTCCATCCCATGTTGTTCGCTTTGCTTCCCCAGTCTCCCTCCAAGGGCCATGTTATCATGGTAACTTTAAACAATCTTTACAGCTGTTTAAGTTTCCCACTCTGAGTTCCAACCCCAAGTGCCAAATCCTTGGCTCTGGATCTCTCCTTCTGCCCTTGTCCTGGAAGTACGTGAAATCTGCAGCACCCCAAAGACCAGACCAGCTTTCCTAGAGCTCTTTGAAAATTAAAGTCCAAGACTGAAAGTGGTTTTTCTGGTGGCATCTAGCTAACACTCCAGGCAAGATTAGCTTTCCTGTGGTTATTCTTTTCTCCTTGTAAAATTCCCACAATTTCTCAGGAAGCCTGAAAACAAACTGTCAAGAGACCTGCTCTGCTCCTCAGTGTTACATAAAATCTTTCCTCCCACTAAACTGCTCAACGCAATTTATACTGCCTACTCTGATTTCCTAACAACAGACATTTTGGGGGAAAAAAAGAACAACTTCCTAGACTGACATGCAAGAGCTGGTGATTTATCATCTATGTTTTAGGTATTAGGTTATCTTTGGGTGCTGCTGTGATGTTTGCTTGTTCTAATGGTGAGGAATGCTCACTGCAGCTAGGATGAGGAATAGAGGAGAAATAGTGTGAAGTCTTCCAGGGAAGGTCTTGTAAATGCCTCCTGGGCACTGTGTTGCTCTAGTCTAATCATTTCCTGGGCATTGTGTTCTAGTCTAGGCTCTAGTTTATTTATTTATTTATTTTTGTCTAGGAGAACCTAGATGCACTAATGCACACATTAAAATGAGCTACCATTAGAGCTGCATTTGAACCAAGCTTAAACCATTAAACCAAGGGTTTAATCTCTGAACAGTGCTTCGTAACTCACATGACACCGCATGTTCCCAAATGAGCATCTAGAGAAACTGAACGTGTATGGTGGAGCACTTGTAGTTCTTCACACGAGGCTCTTAGCTGTCCTTATTGAAGAAGCGTGAAGAGCAAGAGGCTTCTGAAGCAGGAGGAGAAGGGAGAGGAGGTCACACCAGGAGACGCTGCCTGTGGTGGCTCTGAGGTGGCCTCCAGAGCTGCCCATGTGCCCATCTGGTGCTACCAAGCACCTTGGTGGTGTCACCCCAGCAGCATCATCTGGGTGCAAGGCCAAACAACACAACCAGGAGGTGATCAAGAGGTGAAGAGTTGATGCATTTGGAAAGGATTATTGAGATTATTGAGCTGAAGACACAGCTTTTGCTCTGACCACAAAGTTGAGTTGTGGTAGAAAGGGTGTGTTTTTAGAAAGAGGAACTGACCCAAGAGGCTGAGCATGCTGAAAGAACGCAGTTGTCAGATTGCCTCTGATTATAACTGCAGAAGGCGAGAGGAATACAGCTCCAGCTTGTTGGATTCACATATATTTCTTGGATTCAGTTAGATTTACTCTGTTAAGAGAGAGAAAAAAAAAAAAAGTTGAAACCATTACAATTGCAGTGTAGGATTTAATATAAGCTGCCAAGAGCCTACAGGCCCCCTGGCTCCTGTGTGGTCCTTTCTTTCCAAACCGCAGTGCGGGACCAAGCCCGGACATGGTGTTGCCTGCTCAGGGCGCACAGTGTCCCGCATCCCACTCAAACGTGGCTCTGGTAAATCCCCATGCACAAAAACCTTCACAGTTGTTCCAGAGTGGCTAGATTTTCAAATCCTAGAGGCTCTTCTCCTGCCTGTGTGGCTGGGTTTCAGTGCACACGTTTTTCCCCGCAGCAGGTTTTCCTCCGGGCAGCCTGTGGTTTCCTTTGGCACGTGGGCCTCCTTGCAGCTTTCCTGCTCTCAGCCCTGTTTGGGACAGCAGAGGGCAGCAAGAGACAAAGAAGATCTTTTTTAATAAATTGGGTCAAGTTCCACTTTCTGACATTGGCTCTTGAAATCCTGCAGCTGTCCCTGGGCCGGCTCCGGGCTGTCCCGCTGCGGCAGGAGATGTGGGCCGGGTGCCATGTCGGGGTCTGGCCCAGCTGGGCCGTGAAGCAGGACGGTGCCACGGCGGGTTTGGGCTTTGCCTGGCCTTGGGGATAGTCAAAACCCGACTGTCCATAGCCCTGAGCAACCTGCTCTAGGTCCCGGAGCAGGGGACTGGACATGGGGGTCTCCAGAGGTCCCTGCCCACCCCAGCTGTTCTATAATGTGGCACCAAAAGGAAGATGGGGTTGAAAGGAAGTGGTGCTAATTGAGGGGACTTTGCTCAGTTACAAAGAGCCATATGGCTCTTTTTCTGTTGAAAAGCTCTGTGCATCTGAAATTAGCTATGGTTAGCATGCACCACACAGCAAAATGTATCACTTTAGCTATGAATAAGTGATTCCTTATATAATCCTGAGAGTTGCTGAGTTGCATTCCTCTCCTTCTGTCCTCTGCAAATCTCTGAGGAGAAATGTAAGTCCGGATGACTTACTGCACTGAAGTACAAAGAAAAGGAAAAGTCACTAGCACTGTGTGATTTTCAGCAACAGATATTTTTATCATTTATGCTCGTATAGAAGTGGGCTTTCTATGTGTTTCTTAACTACTGGTCAGATAACGAAGTCTGGGGTAATGCAGCTGTCTTGGTTCTCCAGTAGAACACGTTTCTGGCACCCAAACCTAGGGTGATGCTGGCACAGGGTGGAAACACCTCAGGCCCTTCTGCTGGTGTTATCTTATGCAGGAACTGACACTACCATTGCAGTTTTCCTACACGTTGGCCTTTGAGAACCTTGTTGGTAGTATGTAAGCCATAGCAGCATGGACGACTTCAGGTGAAGAGGGACCATCTCTGCCATTTGGTCAAGAGAAGAGGCAGCTGGGCTGCTCCTGTGGCTTTCCCATCATACCAGGCTGCCACAGGGATTTTGAGCTTCCACGTGTTCCTCAGGAACAGGCCTGTCATCTGAAAACAGAATGGCTTTCAGCTCTTCACATCACGAAGCTTGTGTTGTCAGATAAATTATTCTCATCCTGAAGAATCATTAACAAAATTCAGCATAATCTTCTTGGTAAAGAGACTTCTTGTGTTTACTGAATAATTTCAGAGGTTTTCTCCTATGTAACAGAGGAGCAGTCAGGCTCATGATATTCAGAAAGTGGTGTTTTTCCAGTAGGGACAGAGATGCTTAAGGAAACAAGGCAAATAGTTCAGATGGATCGGGAGTATAAAGAACTTAGAATATGAAAATTAATATGAAATGATGAAAATGTATTTTTAAAGAAGAGCAGTTTTGACTGATTTGTGGTTTAATTTCTCTTTGATATTGAAAACAGAGATGGAGTAATGTGTATGTGGCCGAGTGAAGCTGCCTAGATCTGCCTTGCTGAGTTTTGTTGAAACTGAAGCACATCTGAGTTCAGGCTCTCATAAACCAGCTCCTACTAAAAGTCTTGCCTCACAGGTAATCACAAGTGCTCGGAAGTGCATTTTTTATCTTTTACAACTGCTGTCAAGTAGCCAATGGCCGTATTTTGCCTCTGTGACAGGCAGAAATGGTGGATCCCAGCTCCCGTGGGCTGGGGCAGCTGTCCCTGGTGGAGGGATGAGCTCGTGTGGGGACGGGGTCTCAGCTCCCTCCTGGGGTCTGCCTGAAAGCCCCTGTGAGAGCCACGTCACAGGGCGCTGCTCTTGTTTTTGCCACAGAATTGGGACACTCCGTATTATATATTGTATTAACAGATGTTGTGATTTTCAAGAAGACTTTTCTAAAATTTAGATAAATAGTGGAAAAAAGAATATGTATTTTTATTTCTAACATAGAAAAGTCTAGTATTCAGCAGGGAGTAGACAGAAGGTTTTATTCCTTCATTTTTGACAGTAATGAGTATCTTTTTTTCTCATAAATTTGGAAATACATTTAGGGGATAAATTACATATGTGATAAGTGAAATGTATGAAACTCAGGACAGAATTTTCACTCCATCTCCCAGTCTTGCTTCTGACTGGGGAATCTGACCCTAGATGATAAATAAATTTAACTCATTTATTATTTTCTGAAAGTGCATTAAAAATCAACTGGATGTGTTTTGCTGTAGTTTTTTTTTTTTCTGCTATTGATGACATTTTTTGAAATTACTTTCATTCCTGTCTCCTCACTGGAGTATCTTTGTAATGTTTGTTAGTGAGCTGGAAGAACTGAAGTGTATCCTCACCTCTAGGCATAATACTGTAACATCATTAATTGGTGAGCAATTAACTGCTCACCAAATATTTCTTTCACTGTTCATGGCACATATTACAGATTACTTGCAGAAATTTGTCTTCTCACTTAGGGCAGGAGTCTGCTGCTTCATGCATTTCTAGAACATGTCATCCAGATGTCAAAATAGACTTGCACCCTTTAGCAAGAAAACTTCTTTTCCCCACCTGGAATATCACAGTGATTGATTTCCTACCGAATTGTCTCACTCCAAGGTGAATTAAGCATTGGGCTCACCTCCCATCCTCTACAGGAACCAGGGGTCTTTCAAGATCACTCCTCAGCTGGTCTTCCTTAGAGAGGACTCTCTTACCAAATTCAATAAACTAATAACTAAAAGTTGCACTGAAATAACAGAAAGGATCAGATGAAAACCTCCAGATGAGGAAATTCAGAGGTGCCGTAGCTGCTGTGCCTTGCATGACATGCCCAGCTTTTGGTGGCTCTTGTAAGGAGGGCTTGCCGAGCAGGAGATTCATGCTCCCCTTTTAATTCCCCTCTCACTCCCTTGCCGTGGGAGCTTGTGCTAGCCTCTTGCCTTCGGCTAATCTCGCTGGCCCAATCAGTGTTTTTTTTTCCAAAGCTGTAATCTGTCTCCTAGTGAGCTAATTTGATTTCTGCAATAAAACTGTCTCAGTGTTTTGTTTTGTTTTGCCGTCTGTTAATGTCAGAATAACAAAGATTTCCAAACACTTGTCAAAGGAGCTCACTGTCCTTAGAACTATTTACCTAAGAAAAATGAATGAACGCTCCTAGCTTTATTTTTTTGTAATGGTGCCTAGATACAGCACTGTTAGGTGCTGTTAGAAATGACCTAAATAGAACTGTCTCAGAGGAGTCATTTGGAAAATAAGTGAAACCTCTTAAAAAACTTTTGAGATGAAGATGCAATTTTATATCATGAACACTTAATGTATTCTGTTTCACGTATAAAACATTTTGCCTCAGAGCTATGTTTCAGTTTGGTTTTGTTTAAAATTGAGCACAAAATTCCCGGGGAAAAAAAAAAGCTTTACAATGGGATTTTAAAATTATTTAATGCATTTATTTATGATAGCAGGCAGAGGGAATTTGAAACCCATACTCATACAGATGCAAGGCAGGAACTAAATGTGTGATAGTTTGGCATACAAGTGAGATAGATGTAGAGAACTTGAAAAGCATTTCCAGAACCTCAACTTCATAAAATTCAACACTTTCTGGCTCAGGTGTTTCAATAACAATCATGCTCCTGTAAGTTATTCCTCTTGGGATGAAAAGGCAGTAATGGATTGGGACACCTTCTCTCACTCAGCACTTGCAAAGCAAACAGGGAGCAGATCATGGAGGAGGATATTTCTTAGCACAGAGTACCTCTTGTGTCCCGCTAGCCCAGCCTGCTATGTTGGAGCCTGCACTATGGCCCTGCTGTTCACTGCACTTCCTTGGTCCTAGCAGACACCAGCATGATCTTTTTCTTTCATCTTTCCCTTGTTTTGATTTTTCTTGTGTCAAGAAAAGTGTCTAAAACTTTTTTTTTTTATTCAAACTTCTTGAGATCAGTAATGATCTAGATGAAATAGTAATTTATATGCCTGTTCTGCGCAATTTTCCTAGGGCATAAGCAAGCTCTTCAGGGTGAGATCTACTGCCCTTATTCATTGACCTTAAATCAGCTTCAGGAAGCTTTCCCCTTTGGTGATCTGGCAGCTAGTCACCATCTTACCTGAGCATATTTTTTTCCCTATCCTCCCTCCTTGTGTTTTCTATGGGAATAGGAAGTTATCCAGCTTTCAGTGACTCTGCATTACTG
>JAVCKT010043731.1:0-17408 GCA_032273925.1 Rhynchotus rufescens
TAAGTCTAGACTAATTTCTAGGGTTTCTCCCTCCATTTCTGTCTGTGGTTTCTGTTGCAGCATCACTATGCTGCCTAAACAAACCAAGACTTTTGTACTAAAAAGACAGAAATACTAAAAAGACAGAAAACTTTTGCTTTGGTTGTGCTTGTTTTGTGATAAGACCTATTGTGCAGTTAAGGATCCCTTTAAATGCAGTTCTGTAAGAAAACCATTCTTGCAAAACAAAACAAAAACAGACAAACTGAAAAAAAAGATGCACAAGCTAAGCTGACATGACATCTAATGGAGAAGATGTGTAATGGGCAATAACTATTCTGTTTGAACTAAAGACCAGAAAGTAATACCCAGTATTGTGTCATTTAAGTCCTGTAACATCATGAAGATTATCTTGAAAAGCTGCAAACCCTGGTGCTCCTCTTTGCAAATGCAAATCATGGGCACAAAAGTTTTAAAGCCTGTTTTACACTTGTGAATTTTTGTAGTTGCAGAATGGACCGTTTGGATACAAGGGAGCACCTCTCCTGAGGCTGGCTCCATGTAAGCTGAGCCTGCAACCAGAATGCAACCAAGTACATTGGGAGACCTGGTCCCAGTAGTTTTACCTGGGACCATCAAGTTAGTGATGGTCTGAAATGGAGGAATTATGGAGGATATATGGAAAAAATGGAGGCAATGGATCTGAAACAGAATAAATGCAGTCTTGGGTCATGCTTTAATGAAGCCATACCGCTTTCTAGCCTGATCTAGTAGAAGTGTTGTAAGGATCCATTTGTACATCTGTGCCACAGTCTTAAAGATCTAACCTGCCAAAATTACCGCTAGAATAAAGCCTTTTCTTGCAGGTTAACTCAAAAGCAGCCCATTGAGTGTGTCTCTTTGGAAGAACTCTCCAGTTCTTTCAGAAAGGGTAAATAGTGTCTATGGTCGGAGATAATCCCCTCTTGCTTTCACTGCTAAGGGCTAGCCAGAGATACTTTTTCTGTATTATTTTTCAGAAACTGCATACATACCAACTACAAGATACCTTTTTTTTTTCAGATTCTTCCATACATAACTCTTTCCTCTAACACAACCATGCTTATTTTTATTCTGTCTTCAAGCAATGTTTGCCCTCTCAGGTAATATATGGGAACAAGATTTCTGCTTCACTTTTTTTCTCTCCTTGCTGACTCAAGCTACTGGGCTAGAAGTTTGGGAGTGGTGTAAGAAGCTGAGAAAGAAAACCAGATAATCCTGGCCTGCATTCAAGAAAGCTAAAAGGCAACATCTGGGGAGAAACTGAGGGTAGCAAAGAGAATCAGTAAGCTGTGCAAGTGTGTTATCTCGCTGAACATAAATGTTTGCAGGGGATATTTCTTAGAAGTCTGAAAAGACAAAGGTAAAACAGCCTGTCCAAACTAGACCCTTCTGCAACCTGATGCATTCAGGATGCTATCCTTTTTTGCTTCATCTTCATAACTGGGTATTTATTAATACCCAGAATTTTCCAGAGAAATGGATAGTTGACACAAAAAGAATATGAGCATAACTTTGGCTAAAAGCTTCACTTACCTAAGATGGCTTGTCATGAGCAAGCTGTAGTTCTGCAGCCATTCACATGAACATGACACCATATTTGAGCAATAATCTTTACTAAGGACAAAATATATTAGTGTTCTCACATCTTTATAATGGACCTCACTTGTTTCAAGACAGCTCAGAGCATGGAGAGAAACTGGAGACTCTCTGGGCCCATTTATGCAGGTATACCCCATAGTGATACGGGTAAGCCTGATGGGGCTGACATAGCAGCCATGCAGAGCCAATGGCATCACCAATTGCTGATATGCTGTTGGATCCCATCTGTGCAATTCCTGTTGAAGATTTCAATCAGCCTCCCTGCTACTGCCAAGATAAACCAGACATTATCCCTAGGAACCTTAGAGGATGAGCGTTTTAGCTCGCTGCCCAACTTTGTTTCCATACACATATATTTTCTGCATGAAAACTAGAATTTGAAAACTAGTCTGTGGTATTATTGATAAAAAGAAATAGTGATAACTCAGTTGCAAACAATCCGCTTGTGTTTGCATTCATTGAGGGACAATTTCAGCTCCACACTCTTCTATTTGGAGACTGACTCTGAGAAGTCTGAGGATAGTGTGTTCTCCCTACTAACCCTGGACCAATTCAGCAAAATGCAAGGACCAATGCAGTAAAATGATCTCTCTGAGTTCAAGTCGGGCTTAAACTTGCAAGGAAGCAATCAATGCTGTGATCCTTCTCACCAGTATTTGGTGAGTCCATAAAGATACTGATAAAAAGTCCATAAAGATACTGAGTGCATTTTTATAGAGCTCTATTCAATGTACTTGTGTTCCCTTGAAACTCCAACGATGGTAGCAAAAGCAAATGACCTTATATTCCAATCTGAGAGTAGATACATCCAGACAGAAAGATGTGGCAAAGCAGTCTGAGCTTTGGATTGTGTTTTCTCTGTCTGCACTGATCTGTGAAGCACTGTAGACATACCCACAGGTTGGTACTCAAACAGTTAGGTGAATGAACCTGTATCAGTAACATAGAGAGAGAGCTCACATAAGTACCATAGGAGTGAGTTCTTTTGAAATCACTGCAGCCCTGTGGAAATGCTGAGACAAGGAGGAGATGAAGCAGCCCCGCTGACTGCCAGTTTGCCTGCTCATCATGGGTCCCAGCTGTCAGAGCGAAGTCTTACACTTCACTACCCATAGAAGAGGACTCAGATTAGCAAGGCTCTGCAACTCTGTTTTGTTCACACTGTTTGCTCAGTGACAGAAATAGTGGATCCTCCGTGGAGATTCACAGGCACTTGTGAGTGATGCTTTATCAAGAATTTGTTAACAAAATTGGACATCAGAAAATTCAGTGTGTTCTTCCTGGCTGCACTGATTTTGCTAAGTATCTCGTGCAACACACCCCATGTCTTTATTGAGCCAACAAATACTGGTCCAGTTTTGCACTCCCTCTTAATGCTCCAGTTTTTGCTAGAGTCAGAAAAGGGAAATAAAGTCCCTGTTACCACCTGCCTGGGAGCACTTTACTCCTGTGTGAGGCCAGGACCTGTCTTCTTTCAGGTTGCTGTATTCCCTTCCCCATACACAGATCTTTTCAAATAATATCTTGTTCCAATTCCCAGCATCATGGCCTTTGAAGCCTTGGCCCTTGCTAGTGCTGTGACCCAAACTCACAAGCCTGTGAGTCTGACCTTGCAGGTGTTGAGTCAGGTAGCATAGTGGTGATTACACAACAAGAAAGCAAACAAGTCTAGCAATTGCTCTAATTTTGTTCCTCTCTTTGTGTCAGTAAGTTGATTATATACGTTTCTGATCACCATGCTGTGCCTACTTTGCTCATGAGAGTGAAGAGGGGTAGAGTACCAGAGGACAGAGATGGGCTAAGAATGAGAAAACTGCCAAGACTGGCTCCACAATGTAGTGGCACCTCCTTCAAGTCACCAGGGGCTTCAGGTGGCTGGAGGTTCATGTGTAGCTGTCTGCACCTGAAAGAGTGACTCTCTTCATAGCTGGTGGAGGGAAACAGGCGCTCCTGTAGCACAGCGCATCGAGTCTGTTCTGTGCATCCACAACAGGGTGAAGTGAATCTCAGCCTGGAAGTGCTAATTTCCTTCCATCTGGCATCACAGCCAAATGCAGATATTTATCCAACTAGATGTCTAACACAAGTGAGAGGAATCCTGCCTCTAGCAAGCTCATTTCTTCATAACACAGCAATTAGGAGAGTTCTTTTCAACTCTCACTGACATGAGTGCTACAAAGCTTGGGACACTAGGAAATTTTACAGACTTTTTTTCCCCCTTTCTAGAGCTGAGCCTCAAAGGCTTTAGAAGTATGTAAAGGTTGTGCCCATAAAGTCACTGACTATAATGGCCTTTTCTTTGTTTTTCTCCTAGGACATCCCAAACAAAGGTCAACTACTCCAAAGAATGGATTTTCCCCTAAACCAGGAGGAGAGAGTCGAGAGCCTGAAAAGCAGTTTGTCCAGAGGCTGAAGGAGAAGTGTGACGAGCAGTCCAGGCAGTTGAGCAGTGTTCGAGATGAACTCAAGAGGGCCAGCTGTGGCTTTGTTGTCTTTGCTATAACAACACAGCACTTCTTCAGGCAGGTAAGTGTGATAGGTACTTTTCACCTTTAGAAAAGTACTTCACCTTTATGGCAGTCAGTTGCCCAAAGTTATTATTTCATATTGATGGTAACTCCATTCCTGGGAGGAAAGGATATAATTTCATCTCAGCAGTCACTACAAGATGTGAATTAGAATACAAATCCATATGTTTTTGAATTGAAGTTCAGGAATTTGACAGAGAAAGATTAATATCTGGAGTCTTGGTTACAAGCATGAAGGGTTTCAAGATACTTTTGGGGATGAAACAGATGCAGAAACTTGGGAAGTCCCAGCAGTAGAGCTGGGATGCAGAGTGTTACTCCGATGCTGATGCCTAAAAACAAATGCAAAGGCAAGGCATTAAGTAACCAGAGATGGTGTGTGAAGAAGATAGGCTTTCTCCTTGCACTTATCTACTCTTCCTGTTCACTGCAGTTTGTTGTCCCTGTCACTGTTATGATGCTAGCAGTTCCTAAAGGTGTTGGAATAACATTATCCCAGAATCTAGGTGATCCCATATAGTAAGTGTAAGGAACATGAAGAAAGTGCTGTAATCATTAAAGCAGCTTGCTTGCTCACTAAATCTAAGACAAAACAGATAAAGTTTAAAAGACAAGCAGAGTGACTGCCAAGGAGATGTAGGTACTGCTTGCTTCAAAAGCCACTCAGTCTGGGAAATTTAGCAGGAGGTTGAAGTGCCAGATGTCCAAGTCATTCACCTGATGTCCCAAGCATTTTAAATCGCCCCAGATGATAACCTGGTAACCTAAAAGCATCTGACTGCTTTGTAAAGCAGACAATCACCACCAGTAGGAGTGAAGTTCTGCAAAAGATCCTGGGTTGACCTGGTTGTCTAGTTTTGCAACAGACAAGAACAAACTTTCAGTACTGAAGGGTGAAAAAATAAAAAACACACAGAATCCAGCATCAAAAAGCCATTACAAGTATTGAAATACTTTATGTAGTAATTTTTATGTTAGTGAAGAAGGTTACCTTTGAACAAATATCACGGCTCAAACTTTTCCCTAAGTAGGAGCTGATCTTGCTAGGGGGAGCTTGACCGACCTGAAAAAGAAAAAAAACAGAGAATTTCAAAAAGTGCTAAATATTTTAAATATTTTCCCAGGGGATATTTTCCTCTCTGTTTTTCTTTATTCTTGACATTTCTGGGCGTGCTGGGCAAGCTGACAGTGGAGTGTCCTTGATTAAGTCAGAGGGAAACAAAAAAGGGCACAGCAGTGTCGGCACAGCTTTGTCTCTGTGTTGTCCACTGGGGAGAGATTTTTCATCTCATGCATCATTCACAGTTTGCTAAAGGAATTCGGAAAGCTTGGGTATATCTCCATCGTCTCCTCTGGATACGTCTTAAATGAGAACAGCTGCTGCAGCTGAGTTTGGTGATGACCCCGATCCCATTGGTGCACATTGGATCTGTCCTGAGAATGCCTCTTAAATTGAAAGCCTTGGGGGAATTTAATAGTCATCTCCAAATGCTGATGGGGCTCAGCTGTGCCACATGTTCCTCCTCTCTCCTGCCCAAGCTGGGCCAGCTCTTTTTGCTCTATTACTTCCTAATACAGGTGCCTGGAGAGCTTGGAAGTAAAGGCAGATACCCATGGAGTTTAAGCACCTTCAGACTTAGGCAGCATTAATTCACTCTTTGACCCATTCTGGACCCGCATCACCACTCAAGGCTGCGTGGAGCCACACGTCAAGGCAGCCCAAAAGAGGCTGCCCTGGCTGCTGGGAGCAGTGTGATAGTGACCACCTCCCCAGCAAAACCACCCAGCAGCCCTGGGTGGCCACCTGAACCTTCAGCATGAGGCCAGGGTCTTTTCAATTACCTGACTGCAGACACTCAAATCTTGTAGATAAATTAGGAAGGTCTTTGCTTTAGGCTCCATATGTAGTGGGTGGAAGCAAATGGGAAGTTCCACAAGGTAATTTACTGCTCTCAAGATCTGGGTTTTGGCTTGAGGGACTTGCCCGTCTCCACTGAGCCTCTAGGGAGCCAAAAGGCTGCTGCATCTTTAAGGTAAATACTTAAATTTGGAGCTTACCTGCAGTGGGATGGACCTGGTTTAATACAAGCAATTGCACTGTCATATTGGCTGTTTCCTTTTAGAGGGATGTAGACTTGTGAGTGTTTGAGTGGTGTTTGAAAATATGATCTGAAGACAGTTTCTGAGATGCTGTTATTGTTTGAAAGCCTGAGCAAAATCACTGTGGCTGGCTTTGAGTTAGGGCAGCATGGAAAAAAAGAATTTTTTCCATTATGAAAAAAAATAATAATAACTATGTGTGTTTGTTTCTGAGAAGCCTGCAAGCAAAAATGATTGAGGTCTGAGTAAAACTGCAGTCTGGCAAGGGAATAATAATCATTTAAGAATGAGGTGGGGCATTGCTCCAAAGAAGTTTGGTTTTGATTTGTCCAAGTGACAGTTCTGCTCTGCTAAGCAGAGGGCCCAACCCTGCCTAGGTGCTAGGGAGCTTTTGGGGCTGATAATCACATACAGCCCATTTTTTAGGACGTATTTCTCTCTACTTACACCACGTCAAATTAATGTCTGAAGTCTTTTTCTTTCCAAATTGGAAGTGAATTCTCTTGAAAAATCTGTCCCCAGGCAGTGAGAACTGGACTCTTAAAAGCACACCCAAATGCTTTGCTTGCAGGCAGGAGCCTTTCCCTGCTCGTGGCTTTCTAAGTTTGCTCCCACCTTTTCTCTTATATTTCCAAGACTAGAGGAAAAAGCCCATGCTGTTAAAAAACTTACCTGTTTCATCTCTGTTGTGGCTGGGAGGACTGTGCTGTCCGTGAACACAGAGGAGTCTCGTAGTCACACGATGAAGGCAAGGAGCCTTGTGCTCCCTTTGAGCAGGGTTTGATCAGCTCTGACCTGTCCCACCCCTTCTTGCCTTCCTGAGCACCCACAAAGTCCAGCAGGAGTGTTTAGCTGTTGGAGAGGATATCAACATGTAGTAATGAGTGTTTGCCCACACCAGCAATTACTTTGAATGCCTTCCAGTTTTAAGCACTTGCTGTAGCAGTCTTTGTGCTGCCTGACCCCTTTTTTTTCTTTGGATTTTGTGTTCTTGCTATTCAAAACCACTGCAGGATTGTACCCTGAACTCATCTCTCTCTCTCAGCTGAAAATTCTCTTAACAGGCCAGACAAATTTAGTAGGCATCAAGGAGTGTGCCTCATGTAACGGTACTTAATATAGACCCATTAAACATCAACTAAACCAATCTTCTATCTTAGAGAAAAGGCTAAGCACTCTAAGCAGAAGATGACTCAGTTGGGCTATCAAGAAAAATTAAAGCAGTGCTTCTGACATAAGCATTTAGCTAGTTGTGAAAAGCAATGATTACAGTACCTGTGGACAGCTTTGCTATTAATTACTATTTAATTAGCAAATTGAAGAGTTAAAGCCCTCAGATGTGCATACATGACTTCTCTAGACTTTGGGGACAGCTGCAAACTTACCTGCAAGCATTGTGTAGTGCTAGTCTGTACTTTATGTTTGATATTCATCATGTGAGGATAATCTGCAAGTTGTGAGGGATGCCCTGAAGTGAAGAGCTGTCTGATGGGAACTGCTGTGATACCATGAAGAGTTTTCAGACAAAACAACATAGCGTTCCTGCCCTGATCTGGGTCAGTGACATTGCCAGCAGTTTGCAGTTCTGTTTAGCCACAGTGCCCAGTCCCTGCTGGAAATGGTAACAGTGCCATCTAAAGGAGAGCAGCCCAAAATGACATAGCTTGGAAAATGCATAAACAGGGCAAAAATCCGCTTGCATATTTCTAGTGCATTCAGAGCAGAAGTGCCTCTGCTGAAGACTATTCCTGCTCTGAGGCTCTGGAAACTGGGTGAGCAGAATCCATGCCTCACCTGGCAGTTCCAACACACGTGAACAGCCAAAAACCAGACTCTTGATAGCAAGTTTGGCACCCTGATGTCCAAGTTAGGACTCCAGATAGACAGATGCCCAGTTGCTTTGTCATCATCTACTACCATTTTTTCAAGCCATGAGTAGGGTTATCATTCTTGTTCATTTTAGGCTCAGTCATAAATATTCACGGCACTCTGGAGATCCCTCTTTTTTTTGATGTTCTTTGTGGTACTGGTGGGAAATGGAGCAGCTGCAGATGTGACAGCAAAGCCAAGGTAAAGCAGAGCTGCCCTGACATGAAGTGCTGGCTGATGTGCTGGTGCTGCACCACCTAGGCTGCTCCTGTCTCCCATCCACAATGCCATGGTGGGATGGAGGGTCACACAAATCCCATCCCAGGCTGGTTTCTGCCTCTGGAGTTGAAGCAGTGTGGCAGTATATGACGGTGCTCAGGCACTTGACATCCCTCAGTACAGAGCAGGACTTACTACCTGCAGGCAGCGTGTCCCTGTCCCCACCTTTGGATGTGGGGACTTGCAGGTGGGCCCATACACACCTTCTGGGCAAGGAAACAGAGAAGTTTTTCAGAGCCTGATGAAGCTTATAAGAGACAAGATAGACCTTGTCTCTCATTCCAGTTCTTGAGGCATGTCTGCATATGTGTCTTTTAAGAGCAATTCTGTGAATGGACAATATCCCACTTAGGATTACGCAACTGCTTCTGCTTTTACCTCTTTCTCCCTCCTAAACTAGAACCCTGTACAGATGGCATATTTGGAGGGTCACGCTTAGCATTGAAGGATGCAGCAGTCTTTGAACCAAGAGATTCTCATTCCCAGTATTGCGCCCACTTGCTCCTCCATCCCAACTGGAGAGACTGAGAGACTGAGTGAGCTGGGCCTGTTTAGCTTGTAGAAGAGAAGGCTGGGAGGGGATCTGATTAACATGTATAAGGACCTGAAGGGAGAATGTAGGGAGGAAGGGGCCAAGTTCTTCTCAGTGGTGGCCAGTGACAGGACGAGGGGTAATGGGTGCAAACTGCAACACAGGCAGTTCCATCTCTGTGTGAGGAGGAACTTCTTTCCTGACAGAGCCCTGGAATAGGCTCAACCAGGGAGGTTGTGGAGGCTCCTCTGGAGGTCTTCAAAACACGCCCAGATGCCACCCTGTGCGACGTGCTCTGCGTGTCCCTGCTTGAGCAGGAAGGTTGGACTAGAGGATCTCTAGATCTCCCTTCCAACCTTAAGCATTCTGTGATTCTGAGGTGAAATACCCCGTTTCAAAGACTGTCTGTCAGCATATGGAAGTTAATTTAATAGCCAAGAAGCACAAAAACTTGCAGCTTGTGTGTCCTTGTCTTCTCTAAGGCCTTGTGTGTGCTGAACTGTGTGATGAAACTGGGGCTATTTGGCTGAAGTCTGTGAGGTTGCAGAGCAGAATTCAACCTTGAGTACCTGCTGTTTTGGGGGAATCAGCTCTGAATCGTCCCGAGCATCCACATGGGATTTTCACTTAGGAGCATTTAGCCTTCAGGTGCTTCTCCTTCCCTTTGGTGGTGTCTGGAGCATGGGAAGGTGGGAAGGCCATCGCTTAAAGATTTTTTTAAAAGAATCATTTCCTACATTTTTCCAAAATTAAGCTGTACTAATGTCAAGGGCTAGGCAAAAGGGAGAAAGTTTAGAGTGGCAGTTTCACCTTGTCTGTTGAGATGTTATTTGGAAAAAAAAAAATAAAATGCCAGTGCTTGGCTTTTGTAGTTTGTTGGCAGTAAACACATCCTTATGAGCTAAATGATCTTTTCTTTATCTGCAGGTGTATTCAGGCTCTTCTGAAAAAAAAGCATTTTCCAACTGCTGTTTTTAATTTTCCAGTGATTTATACAGTAGGATATCTAATAGCTTTCTGTTGTCAGAACTGCTCCAAATAGCTTTTTTGCTCATTTTTCATTTGAAACACAAATTTTAGCATTTTTAAAAGGGTAAAGTGGGCAGAAGCCAGCCTTAAGACCTCTTTCTTTGCAGCTTTTTGACTTGACTTTCGCCAGTGAAACTGCTGCGATTGGAATGCTGTGAAGGGGCTTTTTGACCCTTGACTTTCAGAACGTGTAACTCGTGCCCTGTTACACCCCTCTGGTTGACAAGACCTGAGAGATGTTTTCAGCTCAGCCGGGTGGCAGTTGGGAATCTCGGATGGCTGCTTCTGGGGAGACTGCGCTTTCCATAGCAGGGAGAGCAAATAGGAGACTGGAATGTTTCCTTTTGAACCCCCGTTGAAGGCAGCTCATGCAATGCTGACACGGCAGCGTGTCCTGCTAGCCCAGTGCTTGTTGGTCACTACGTACAGAGCCCGTGAGCTGTCGTGCACACGTCTTGGGCAAGGGCCATCTCTTGGAGTGGCCTCTCAGAGCTGTTGCAAGCCTGTGCTGGACTGTAGATGATGCACAAAAACGTGCACTGCTCCCCAGAAAAGCAGGAAAAATGGCAAGGCAAAGCGAACAGATTCAGTGACATGGTAGCCTTCAAAGCCCCCGACTTTTTGGCGTGTCTCCTAGTTTGTTTTAGTTACACTTTGCTGGAAGACCTAGGAGTATGCCAGAACGCTTGAAGTGCAATTGAAGCCTTGCTGCTATGAGTCCTGCTAGACAGAAATAAGATGTTGAGTAATATTCATTGTTTGTGCAGCCCCATCGCTTATGCAATATTTGACTGTTTACGTGCTTGTAGAAGCAGAACAATAACAGAAAAAAACTGACAATTACTTCCTCTTCTAAAAGTCTTCTGGTCTCTTGTCTTGTGTTGGGTTAATTTCCCAGTCTTACCTACCTAACTCCCCCATCTTGGTTTATGGCTGGTTCTTCATGGTGATATCTGACTGTGCTGTCCTCAGGCAGTTGTTATTCTGGTCTCTATTACTGTCCTCCTCCTATCGGGCCCCCAAACTGGTCAAAATATATCCTGGAAAAAACAAAAAAGCGCTATTGTTTAAAGCAAAACAGTTGTGATTTTGGGTTGGGTTTGACAAACAGTTTTTTAGCTAGTCAGAAAGAAATGGGGTGGAAGGAGAAATATTCTTGTTGCTTGAGGCAAAGTATCACTTTAGCACCCAGTGCTGTTCAGTAATGTGACTCACTTTTGGGAAGCCAGAGAAAAGGCTCCAGCTGATTTCATCTCTAGCTTTGGATCAGGTCTGTGTGCTACCATATTTTGGGCCAGAATTGCACTAGGCGAATTCTAAGGAGCTTGCTGTTAATCCAAGCTTAATTTATCAGTTAATTTCCCATAATTTATTTTTGTTATGAATGGAAGCCAGACCTCCGTCCCAGCACGAGCTGGACTGAACGTGGCCTATATTTGCTGAGGTGTTTGCTGAGGTGAGCCCTGCAGGCTTAATCTTCCATGAAAAGGAGGGATTTGCTGCTCTGAGCAAAAGTGGGTTAGTTTTAGTACTGGTATCAAGAATTTCAGCTTTTAAGATCACTTGCAACATGGCAGAAGAGATTTTTCTGCATCTGGAGTTTGCATAAGTGGTGATAGCCCAGGAAAACTGCTAGGAAGGAGCTTTGGAATTAACAGGATACCACAGCAGAGGACCAGGAGGATGCATGAAAGCAGAGATTTTGTACTTCGCACTGATGAATAATTCGAAAAGTGAGCTTTATTTTTTAAAATTAAGTAGAAACTTCTACTCAGAGTTTTAAGTCCAACTGTGATGTGGAAAGGGAAAAAGGGTTAAGCAGCTCTGTAGTCTCTCCTATGTCATATGGCCCATATATCGGGTCACTGGACAGGGACAAATACGGATAGGCACCTGGGCATGAGGTCTCCTGGAGTCTGTGTGGCTTTGCAAGGTCAAACATTTGGAAAGGACCTGCAGTTCTAAGCTGTAGCTGGAGAGCAAATACCTCTTTTATCTCTGTGTCCTGAACCTGTGAAAACTACACATTACACCTGGATTATTGGGTCCTGTTGCAGCATTTTGGCTTAGCAGTTTGCTGAGAAATTGGAAGGGGTTCAAGAAGAGATACGATGCTAATTTAAGGGCAGGAAAAATGCACTTTTTTTTTTTCTTTGCACACTAATGGAATTCAAATGGGGGCCCATAGATGTGACTGGAGCACCTGAGGAAGAGACTTCTGGCAGAGTGCCCCACACTCGCTGAAACAGGGAGGCCAGTTATGTGGAATTGTTTTTGTGGGACATGCTGGGAAAGGTCGCACAAAAATTGGACAGAATTTCCAGGCAGGAGTCAGCAGATAACCTGTGTGGACTATGCCCCCCAGGAAGTGCAGTGAAGAAGACGGTTGTTTGGAAGATGTCTGCCCATTGCATTAGCCTGGCATTAGGGTCCCAGTTTCGGGCCTCTGGTGGGTCTTTTGAAGGGCTCTGGTGAGTGCGCTTGACAGCAGCAGGGGTGGGAAAAGCTGACAAAGCTATTGGCCCTTGCTGTCTCCTCAACCCTTCTGCTGGAGCTGTGGCCCTCCCATCAGACCTGGGGCTCCTGCGTGCCCACACTATGGCTTCCTCATTGCAGAGGTGCCATCCAAGTTCAGCCTGCAAGCCAGGACTTGAGGTGGTAGTAGGATTCAATCAGGAGTTCAGCTCAACAGGCAAGTTTGTGGGGATGAGGCAAGTTCAAGGTCAAGCCAGGAGATCGGTCAATGGGTCAGGAGCAACAGAGTCCATAGCTGACACTAGCATGTCAGAAGGCCGATACTCCTACCATGTGCCTTGAGCATGGTGTAAAGAGCCAGGGTTGAGCCTAGCTGGGGCTCCTGGAAAGAGGCTATGGGGCTCCTGGTGAGGTAGTCAAGGTCATTAAGGCCATTAGAGCCCTTTAGGCCTTGAGAGATACTGGCTGCTTTTTGGATTTGGCCTGTTGAGAAGCCCCCTTGAAAGATGGTGCACTCGAAGGGAGGTCCAAAGGGTACTACCCAGAGTCAGCAATACTTTTGTAGAACTGCAGAATGTGTGTAGTGATGAGAAAATGGACAAGTGGACAAAAGAGGACATTCTTAAATAACAGAAGCGGTACCCATTAAAAAAACCTGTGCCTGGAAGCCCAGATGGAAGCAAAGCTGGGGTGAAGACTTATCCCTTTTCTCACTTGTCAGAAGGAGGCTGGGCTGAGCACCTCGAGCCTGCCAGCGAAGGAGGAATTGCTTGTGGCAAGTTGGGGTCCCAGTGCCCCCCACGGGTGACCCTGCACTAGACTGACATTTGCTTCTCCTGACAAGCTGTCGTCATGGTCCTCCCCCACCGTTAGCACTTCCCACGTGCTCCACGGGTGCCACCCGCCCTGCAAGGCTGCCGATGAAATAACGGCCTTGCTCAAGTGTGGCAATTTCCAGTAGTTATTAGTAATAGCAGGAAACACACAATTACTACTGAAACTAAAATACTTGGTAAATTCATTTAGACTCCAGGCAGAGAAGCATTCGATTTAAGAGACAATAAGTTTTTAGGCATTTATTTCGTGTGTTTCCACCCCATATTTCAAAAGCAACCCTTTTTTTATAATCCATTTTTCTCTAGTGAGTCATAGATTATAATAATGTAATTTGTAGTGCTTGGCTATGAAGTAGGTAACTCTTCGAGCTTGCTTGTTTATGCTTATTGCTGTTGCTTTAGGAGGCCCTTTTTGGTTTGAACTGCAAACCTTAACCCATAAGGGAGTTCTTAAAAAAAAATCACCTTCTGGGCATCCGTGCTCTTTGAACACCTCTCTTTTAGATGCTTGCTCTTCTGTATTTTCCATATCCAAGCAGCAAGGTGGCTGCAACCTTTTTTGATGGTTGATGAGCATCAAAAGTTTTTGTTGAGTTTGATGAGCAAGCTCTGCCTTGTGCATAAGCGACCTGAAAGCAGAAGGAGAAGGAAACGTGGTCTGCTGCTGTACTTTCTCGTACCATGGGAGAGCAGCTGTGCACTTGCACTTTGATTCTTGTGCTGTTAGAAATAAGTGCTTTCCTAGCTCCTTTATCATCTTGGAAATGTTGTTTCGTACTTGTTAAAACCAAGCAGTCACATCTTCTTTTTGTTTTAATATACTTGAATGGATGCATCGGCTTAAGTGTAGTTTTTAGCTACACTGAAGGCTGGAACAGAGGCTGTGTCCATGATGAAATAGAAAAGGTCTCTTTGCATACACTCTTGCAGAGACCCTGGAGGAATAATAGAAAATGAACGTGGGAAAGAGATACTGAGTACTCTGCTTTCAGCAGAACCTTTCAGTGAAGTTGTGGTAGCCAGGTGTGAAGGGTGGTAACAATTCTGCATCTCTGCTGGTAATGCAAATTCCTCCTAGCCACCTGGTCTCCATCCCTACCAAAGAGAAAAGAAGCACAGTTTGGGAGTGTCGGTGAATATTTCCTTTCTGGTCTTGCCCTTCTCCCATCTTCTTCAGCCTTTTTCATAGGAACTTCTACTCTTACTGTGAATAGAGTTTATGGACCTAACAAGGTTGACAAGCAAGCTTGTGGTAGAGTCTGGAGAAATCCCTTTGGCAGTCAGTAATCTGCCTGTGTCTCATCTCCCTTTGGATTTGTGCCTTCCCAGCTCTTCTGCCTGCCTGGTGGGGAGTACAGCAGGTGGGCAGGGTGAGCGGGTTACAGTATGGAGATGTGTTCTAACACCTATGGGGGTTTGCGGTCTTTCATGGCATCAAGCTTGAGTCCATGGCCTGTCTCTCCTTGCACGATGGACAGAAAGCCTGAGAGCTCTTGGGGAGGAGCAGTTCACTGTAGAAAGCTTTGTTTTGATGGGTAAATGTGTCCTATTTGTGCTCTCCAGTTCCTCCCATACAGTCCTCCTTTCCATCATTAGGGAACAGACATCCTTCAAGCATGTGTGTTTATGGAGGTGGGCATGTTAAGTTGCCATTCTCTGAACCTCAGGTCCTTGATGATTAAACTTGAACGTTTTTGAAACAGCACACTGAAAATACTCGTTCCTATGGGGCTGAACAAAAGCTCCCCAGTGGCCCAAATCATTTTTAATGCACCGCCCTGTAGTGCAATTACATTGCACTCCTTCAAAACAGAGCAGAATCCCTACAGAAGCAGGGAGTCATTGTGGAGAATTTGAACAACAGAAAGCCAGTCACTTGTGGGGTTGTTTCCTTGCAATCCTGCCATGTTACTCGTTAGCCCCCACAAGCAGCTGTGCCTTACTTGTATGGAAACCCATACTCTTTTTTTACTGCCTTCATTTCTCTGCCAGAGCTCAGACCTGTAATGGCCTCAGGACAATCCCTGCGGGTCAGTTCAGGTGGTGGCACTGCCTTAGCTTTGACTTGGTAAGGTCAGCCTTTGGGATGAAGAGGATGAAGGTCATCCAGGGGAAGGAATCCCTCCAGGTCCTGTGGGAAATTCTAGGACAAAGCCAGAGAGAGTGAGGAAGACCAGCTAGAAAGCTGGAGCTGTGACCACCTTTCTGTGAACTGTTGAGCCAAAAGGAAGTGGCTCAATTCTTCAAAATTCCTCAATTCAAACTCTCCTTTTAAACTTCCTCAAAAAGAATTTCTCTCTACAAAATGATTTCCAGAAAGAAACAGCAACTTCCTTCCATCACAGCTTTCTAATAAAAGCCAGGCTTCATTTTCCTCCCAACATCTATGAAAGTCTTTTCTTCCCTTTGCTGTTTTTGGTCCACTGTAAGACAATTTTGTTACTCATCCAGAAGACTCAAGACAATAAAAGTGATTTGGGGTTTTAAAAGTTTAAAACAAATAAACAAAAATCCCCAACCCCCTAGAAAAGCTGGGAAAACATTGCCGACTAGGAAGAATGGAAAAAGGAAGTAGCCCCATTTTCCGCTGACATCAGTGCTGTGTTGTTTGTTTGTTGATTTGCTTTTCAAAACTTTGGCTGTTGGAGTTTATAACTCCGTGTTTTCAAGAAAGTCCTCCCTTAATGCCCTCACTTTTTATTTAAATCCTTCTGTGTGGAGAATCCTTGTTACCTTCCACGGATGATTCCCTTAAGACACTCTTGTTACTGCATGGTTATAGTTCAAAGTGAAGATGGCCACTTTTGCCCCATTTTGTCTCACTTGTGTTGTGGGTCCCACAGAGTGGTGGGATGCTCTGAGCAGTAGTGGAGGTGCTGGAGATGCCCACTGGCAGACTGGAGAAGACATCTTTAGCTCAGCAGGTTGCTGAGCTCAGCCACACTGTCTTCACAAGCAAAAATAATAGAGCTGTTTGCTTTTGGTTGGTTCATTCAACCCAAGAGAACATTGTCATGATCATTAGCTACCTTGCTCTGATACAAGAGTCCTGTGGTTTGGTTTGTTTTTTCGCTCCACATCCATTGCAGGCAAGGTTACAGGACCACACAACCAAGGGACCTTTGGAGATCATCTAGTCCAGCTGCCTACAGCAACTAGCACAGGATCATGCCCAGCTGGGTTTTGAATGCCTCCAGAGAAGGAGACTCCACCACCTCTCTGGGTAGCCTTGCTCGCTGTGGGGCCCAAGCAGCGATCTGCACACTGGAGCTGGCTTCACAAGGCCCTGGACTTGCTCTGTGACTTGGTCTCGCTGCTCTGCGCTCACTGTGGGGTTTGTTTTGTGGGCTGAGCTGGGCAGGGCTGTGATCTGAGGTGTTGCGAGGTGTTCTGAAAGGAGAGATAGTTGCAACTCCTTCCTTTGCTGTTTCTTCAGGTCTCTAAGGGGACAACAAGCCCAAGTGTCATGGGGTTGCATTGGCATGTAGGTGAGTTCCTCAGAAAACCCTCACTGACTGGTCAAGCTGCTGAATAGCAGAGGATGATGCAACAACCATCTTCCTTGATGTGTTTCCTGTAGAAACCCTCAGAAGACCAAGACACAAACAGCTGACGGAGTACCAGGAGGCTGCCAGTGCTTCAGAGCCAAATAAAGAAACATAAAAATAATTTGAGCAAGAGGTTTTTTCAAGGAAAACCTTTGGCATTAGATAAGCTTGGAGGGAAATATTTTGGCTGTGGTTTATCTATGATTGTTCCCAACTCCATTCCCATTAATGGAAATAAATGACACTTCTGTAGTGGCTGTGTGTCACCTGCTGACAGGCAGGACCAGTTGCACGTGGAAGAGACATCAAAGGGGAAGTTCTGAACAACTGTGGGTGTTTTTATTTTTATTTTATTTTATTTTATTTTATTTTATTTTATTTTATTTTATTTTATTTTATTTATTTATTTTTTTAAGAACAATTAAAATACTGTGCTGGTCTCCAAAATCAGGCAGTTGTTTTAAAAATAAGGCTCTCTGAGCCCCCAGTAAGCCAGTAACTTCCTATTTGCTGAATTTTTGCTGAGATTCTCGTGTGATCACATGTGCAACTCCTCCAAGAGTTGAAGAACAATAATATGAGCTCTGTGATT
>JAVCKT010043758.1:0-17405 GCA_032273925.1 Rhynchotus rufescens
CTGCCGCGCCGCCCCTGCCGGCTCCCCGTTCCCTGGCACTTCATTTCATTTCATTTCATTTCATTTCATTTCATTTCATTTCATTTCATTTCACGGCGTTTCGAGCCACCCCTCGTCGGGGCCGGGCGGTGCTGGTGCCCGCCCGGCGGAGGGAAGCTGTGGGCATCCCTGCGGGACCGCTCCTGGGAACAAGCGCAGGGGGACGGGCTGACAGCGTCCTGGTTTTTGCGTTTTTTATTTCCTTAGGGGCTTCTCACGGGGGCTTGGGCGCCGGCTGGGTGATAGAGCTCGCTCAGAGCTCCAGTTTTCCACAGGAAATGGCAGGAGCGCAGCTGGGCGCTCGCGAGCGAGAGCAAACTTTGTTGCGCACGCAGTGGTTTGGGCAGCGGGTGCGTGTTGGCGCTGAAACGCAGCCTTTCTGGACAGATTGCTGCGTGTTGCTGCTTGTTTACCCAGAGCTTGACACAGATGCAACACGGTGAGGCAGCAACTTCCTCGTTTTTTTCTTTCTTTTTTTTTTTTTTCTTCAGGCGGAGGCCAGTATTTTAAATGAGTTTTTGGTGAATAGCGCAGGACCCCAAAGTTGACGTTTCCTTCTTTCAGCTCCCTCTGCTTGTCAGAGAAGGGAAAATGGAACAAGCCGGGAATGCGTCTCGGGGGCAGCGCAGCTGGAATGGGGTGTTTCTCGGCGTCGTGCACAAGCCCAGAATCGCACTGTGCTGGAGCTCCAGTCCGACATAACCTGTCAGGCTGAGATGCAAATGTCGAGAAAAAAGAAAAGGGAAACCGGGAAAACCGGGATAACTGGAAGCCCAGATCAGGTCTGCAGATTAGCCCTGTTGAGCTCTTGCAGCCACAGACAGTGAATTAAGGCCGTTTACCCTTTGTTTTAAGACACCTTCTCTGCCATAAAGGGTCCCAAAGGAGGACACCAGGCAGAGGCAAAAGGCAGGGGCAAATCCCCCTCCCCTTGGTGCAAATCCCCGTGGCTCCATCACGGTCCTGCAGCGGTTTCAGCCCAGCTGAGCCCGTCCTCCCCAGCGGCTCTGCTGCCTCTCGCCTGCAGACAAGTGAGGCGACGTGTGTGGGTGGCCCGTGTCGCAGGATACCCGGGATTTATCCTGCCATCATTCCCGGGAGAGCCAGCGGTGTTTTTCCGCCCGTCCCGGTGCCGTGCCTGGAGGTTTGGGCTGGCGTCGCGCTGCGACTGTGACATTGCAGCGCTGCCTGCTCGCATCCCCGCCGAGCCTTGCATTTTGCTTTGCGGATTTTGCAACTCCTGCTCTATCAGCCTGGCGCATTTAAATGAACTTCAGTCCTGACCCGTGTTCAGCTCCACACCAGGGAGATGATCTGGAGTTTTCGTCTCCATTTTGTCCCTTTTTGCCAGCCTTACCTGGCACAAATCTGCTTGGTGGCTCAGCCCTGACTCCAGAAAATGACATTTTTCTAAGATGTTAGAACCAGACTGTATCAAGTTGTCCATTTTGTTTTCTCTCTCTCCCTGCATCCTTATATTTTCCATGCCAAAGACTGCAATGTTATTTTCCTTTTTACCCCGTTGCAATACATAGATAGACATCCTGCTGTATATATATGTTTGGAGTTGCAGGTGCAAACAAAACAGAGTCAGCCTTTCTTGTAATAAAAGCCACTTTTTATTACTCTTTATGTCTATTTAGATTTATCCTGAGGGTGCATTGCCTACTGTTAAGCACTTCAGCAGCAACTTAAATAGACATTGCAAGCTATTAAATCAGGCTGTTCCTTCACCAGTGAGATATCTATCTGTTTATACAGTCTTCATCGTCCTGATGGCCGAGTGTTGCACAGTCCGTTGTGAATGTTTCCTTCACAGGCACTTAAGAGGTGGGAAGTCTGATTATTTGAGAGATTATTTGACCCGGTCAGAACTATTTGGGAAATCTGTGGTAGGTTGTGCAAAGCGCTGGCAGCTACATTTCTATGGAGCAGCGTAACCGCAGGTTGAGCCTTCCTCCGGAGTTGCTACCTGCACTACAGAGATAAAGGAGCTGAATGCGTAACAGGCTTCTCCTTACATCTCCATACGGTCCATGTCTCTTCTGTAGGCCTCAGGGCAACCTCCTCTGTGAAAATGAGAGGAACCAGCGCACCAGAAGTAGGTAGCGGCATCAGGAACACGTCGCCGAAGTGCGTGAGCAGCTCCTGGGATCTCGGCTCAGTTTATCCCAGTTACTATATTAGTAAATGCAGACCTCAAAATCACTCAGGGGTGGTACTTTTTTTTCTTTTTCCTTTTTTTTTTTCCCCTATGTAACTAGGATTTTAATCTCATGGTTGAGTGAAAATTAAAAACTTTACATTTGGGATTTCGTTGACGCTTGAATGTTTCAATTATGAGCTCCCTGTGAGCAGTGCAGTACCCATTTTACATTTCCTAGCATGTACACGGAGCGTTATTTCCCTTGAAACAGCGGGACTGAGTATTGTATGCTCGATACAAGGCAGTAAAAACTCGCACCTCTGTGGTTTAAGCTGTATTATTTTTGTTTCTTTATTGCTCACCAAAATCCTACTTGTAGGCCAGATCAACAAAGTGCTTCAAGATGACTGAAGAGGCTGTCTGCAGGTCTCACATCCAGCATGAGTAGTAGGAGTAAGCCCATATGTTTCATTTGCACGGGGCTTGCTCAGACAGAAGGTCAAAGTACCTCAAAGTTATTTGCCCTTTATTATGAAAGAGCCTCTTAACAAAATGGAGGAGAGGATTTAGACTGTGGCTTTGACCTGTATAGAATGCTTAGAAAATAGGCTTTCATCCTGGAGGTCTCTTATCTTTGGTGGTGGGACTCGCATGTGTAAATATTTCATCCAACTCTGGACTTTTTAGAGCTGCTGCAAGGCAGCCTGGATGGGCAGTACCTGCTGGAGGTGATGGATCCATGGTGGTTCATGGTGGTGTGATGACCTGTTAGATGGATGCGGTGGGAAGGGCGGATTCACTCTGCCCTCCCCAGCCGCACACTGGTGGGAGAGAGCTTGGAGCTGGGTTTTGCAGAGCAGCCAGCATGCATAACCAGGCCTCCTCTGTTTGTGTACATCTACTAAAAACAGTTATTTGGAACCCAACTGTATCCATGTGGTTTCTTCCTATTCTTAATATTATTTTGAGAGAAAGACACAACAACTAGGAAGAAACCCAGGATTAGGTCAGGCTTGGCTAACACGTGTCAACTAACCTCAGTTTAACCTCAGCCTTTTCTAATCCAGGCGCACTCAAGGGACTTGAAGCAACTGAGAGATGCCAATGTATTAGCACAGCTTAACCAAGTCAGTTACTGCTTCTAAACACTTTCTAATTTATAGACACCCCCGCCCGTATATGTGTACATGTGTGCATATATACAGAGGCCGTTCTTTTTATACGATGGCAAACATACTGCATCTGTTGGTTGTTATTTCTGTCCTTTCTGTTGCAGCTGAACCATTTGCGATGCTATAAGGCTTTAGGGGCATTGTAAAAATCGGTGACAGTTGAGTTGTCATCGAAGATGATAGGGCAATGTTTGGGGCCAAGTGGATATTCAAGTCTCTTTTCCTGGGCTTCTTAACTATAGTTTCAAGAACATCCTTTTTCTTCCCTGTTATATTTCAATCTTTTTTTTTTTTTTTCTGGAAAAAAAAAGAGAGCTGTAATGGAGTTTGAACTCTCTTCTAAGCTCCTATATATTATATGTAAGAGTTTTTGCTGTTGTGTTTTCCCCATGTGCTTCCTCGCGCTCGAGTTCCTTGCCCAGAGGTTGACATTAGTAGCGGTGTGACAAATGATCCCTCTTTTCCCTCGATTCTCTTAATTGACAGCCTCCGCTCCGAGAGCCCATTGCCCATGTGAGAAAGTTGTGAGTGGGAAGCCGCGTGGGTCGGCTGGGGGCTCCAGGGAGCAGCAGCAGAGCAGACCCTCCGTGGCCAGGGGCAGGTTTGCCCTGCTGGCCCGACTGCCTTGCGGGGAGCAAGGGTTGCACGGGAGGTTGCTGCTCGACTGACTGCCTGGCTAAAGTTTCATTCCCCATGGATATTTGTAGTGATATAATTTGTTTCAGTTATATGTACCTTAAAACCCCCCAGAAATAGTTATTACCAGAAACACCCTGGTGTTAAGGCATAAAGATGATATATACTGATGTAACTATTCCCTTTATCACGTTGGAGAGTACCTTACTAGCAGTTACAGGGCTGACCACCCTGGGGAGTTTTAGGGCTGTGACTGTACCGCTTCACTTCTGATGTAAACAGGACTTTGGAATTACCAATGACAAATACGACTCCACATACAGAAAGCATGCAGAAGGAGTAACACGGTAATTTTAGCAGGAGATTGTTTTCGTGGATTTTTTGCCTGGTTTTACGGTGCGGTAGCACATCTAGTCCTCCAGCCCTGTTTGTGACCGGGGGACACAAAAGGCAGGACAGCCTTATGGACTGCTTAGCACCTTTCCCTCGTTTGAGGGTCAACGCTACCTCTGGCAACCATTTTGAAGCTGCTCTGAAAAAGGCACATTTTTTGCTTTGTTGGTTTTCTCCTCAGGACAGACCGTGTTTTCTTATGTGATGCCCTGTCAAACCAAGCTGTCGCTTGTCAGCCCGAAACCTCCCGCGTTGTCCACAGTAAATAAAGCAGCATCCCAGATGCAGGCGGCTAAAGCCCAAGCTGATTCTGCCCGGCTCTGGGAAGGGACTTGCTGCTTGTAAGGTAGCGGAGCTTTGTGGTCTTCCCCACATAGTTCCAATGAATGTGTGCAAGGAAAGAGTTGGATGGGTAACTCAGTTAGATGGGTGTTTATAAGGAGGAAGAAATGCTCGGTTAGATCATGCCGGAGGAGAAGAGAGCGGTTTCCTGAAGCAGGTGGGCACCAAGGATTAAATCCTATACTCGGAGGAGGCTCCTGTAGCCAATGCGCAGCGCTTGGGGGTCTCTTGGGGTTCGCTGCATGGAATCGGGTGCCTCCCACCCACACAGCTCAGTGCTGGGCTGGTACAAGGAAAACAAGCAGGCAAGGGATAGATCAGCCAGTACTTGTCCCCAGGACTTGCTCCCTCGCTGCTGGGACCGGCACTGGGCAGCGCTGCCCGAGATCGCTTCTCCAAGCAGAACATCTCTCTGTAGGGTCCGAGAGCATCGCTTTGGGCGAGCGAAACTGCTCCAAAACCTCCCTCAACCTACACGTTAGCCTTAGCTCTCCAGCAGCCAAACAGGCAGCTGCATGGGGCCGTGGGTTGGTTTCCGAGTGTTATCTCCTCACCCATCTCCCACATGATCCTGGCGCTCGCGTCAGGGCCTGCTCCGCTCCCAGTCTCCTCCCAGTTTCGAGCCCTTGCTGCTGCCTCCCTGCCAGTGCCTCCCAGGCTCTCATCCTGGCACTGAGCCCATCCCGCTGGGCTCTCTGTTGCAGTATTTCCCCCACGGAGCTGTTGAGAGGGTCTTCGCATCTGTCCCATGTGTTTCCACAGGGCTTATGGATTGAGCGGGAGGAATTTCCATCAGGGGAGGCCCAGCATGGTCATGCTTATCCACCCAGCTCTGCGTAAGCTTTGCCTTTGCCCAAAAGACAACATAGCAATCCCCATGCTGTGGACTGGCAGGAGAGAGAACCCAGTGGTCACTTGCTTGTTATACTTTCCATAAATGTCAATCTCCTTTCATAGGAAAGAACACAGAGAAAAGAAGTGAAATGAATCAATGGGAAGGAAGAGGTAGTCTCGCTTTGGTAAGCAGGAGGAGAAACGTGTGCTTGGGAGCAGCTCAAGAACAAGGAGCTGCACTCAGTGTTTATTGGATTAGCAGAATAGGTAGATTGCAGACGCCCATGATGATACCTTGCTGAGGCTGCAGAAACCTGTTTTGCTTACTTTAGTTATTTTAATATAACGCATTTCACTGAACCAATGCTTTCAAACCGTCACATTCCCTTACCATGGCAGTCAGTGGGTTTGGAGGAAGTTACGTAGTCTGGTTATGGTTGGTTTCTGCTGGTGTATCTAGAGAGCTTCTTAACTTCAGAAAAAATAGGACAAAGCCCAAATGATCCTGGGGTGAATGCCCTCAGAGGAAGACATGGAGCTCCTGCTTGGTTTATACAGCCTCCATTTATCCTGCATTTCTCATCTGAAGTTAGAATCCAGCTTTAACAAATAGGAGATGTGACCCTTTTCTTGGCTTCTAGTAGCGCCCCTCAGTGTTACTCCCTTGCCTCTACATGATTCTCTTTCTGGAATCCTACATGGAGTTCATAGGAAGCAGCCCCCATTCTTTGCTGTAATAGTTCCTGGCAACAATCCAGAAGGATTTTAGTTCTTTACACCCCCCCCAGTGAGCACATGTGCCAGCTTGGGAGCTGAAAAAGGTGCTTTGGGTCTTTATATTCCTGAGATGGAATCGTCATGGTCTTCTACCAGGTTTTTCTTAGCCCTTTACCAATTAGGAAAAAAAATGGTCTTGACAATTGATTTAAAGTTAAATAATCCCAGTTTGGTAGGAAGGAAGAGGAAGCAAATGCCTGGAGTGAAGGTGAGAAAACTGCCCAGCTGGTACAAATAGGCTTCTGGGCAGGTGATCTGGCTCCTGCTGAGTTGAACTGGCAGGGTGCAGGCAAAGGAGAAGACCTGTGAGGCCTGGTTGCTTCCAGGCCATCTAGAATCACCATGTTAAACACTACCAGGCATAGACCACTGACTTGCTAAAGATGCTTGGGCTGCATGCTGCTCTTGGTCCTGATGGTGCAAACCTGCTCGGTGGAGCATTGCAGCCTGTAGCTGACCCAGGTAACAGATCTGCTTGGTGGGAACTTGGATTTCTGTAACAGCTCAGACCTGAGCTCAGCCTGCATTTGCGCTTGGGGTGATCACGAGCATTTCTAGTAAATCAGGTGGTTTTCTGAATAATCCCAACGCGTGGAGACAAACATAGCCTTTACCCTCGGAGTGGTGGAAACTGAAAGCGTGAGGCAGGATGTGTGCTTGGAGCTGGGAGTATGCTGAGGTGTTGCAGCCTGACTGGGATGGGCAGGGAGGGAATCCCTTAGGTCAGCAGCTTTGCAGCCCTGTCACAGTGAACCTCGCTCGGGTTAACGCTCTGGTCTCGCCAAGGCTTTGGGACAGGCTTGGAAGCAAGTGGAGAGGTTGCAGAGGAGCCTCTTGCAGTGACAGGATTTCTGTCCTTGAGTGTTATGAGGTAGCACATGGGCCTGCAATAATCTGAGGCTTTCAAAATTAATAAAAATGTGACACTTTTTGAATTGCACTGCTATGAAATGTTGTTCCCAGGGGCAATGGGGTTGCAGCAGAGGTACGGTGCATACATTTGAATTTGCAAGGAAGTCAAGTAACTAGAAGAGGCTAATAAATTCCTTTGCATCCTACAGCGTTTTGCAGTTTCACTTTGCCCTCACTAAGGACGAGGAGAAGACTTGGTCAGAGAGGGACCTGCTGTGGATGAGCAGGACTGGGACATGGGAGCCGTGCCTGGTTCTAAGCCCTGTGGCATGAGGTGTTTCAGAGGTCAGGCTCACTTCAGATGCCCTCTGAGATGCTCCCTGAGGAGGAAGCTGAGGAGATTTTGCAATGCAGGAGCAGGATTTTCTGCATGCCACCACATTGCTGAAATTAATTTCACTGAATCATTGGTTATAAGCCTTTGTGCGTGAATTATTAAGTTGCACCTGGACCAAACTCCCCTTGATTTCAGTGGGAAGGTGGCCTAACAGATATTAGGATAAACCCTCAAATTTGATTAAAAAAACATTATAGAAACCGTGTTGAGTCAAACTTGCAGGCCCAGATTTAGCTAAAAATAAATGTTGTCAAAAATAAAGATGAATAACAGTGTTTCTCTGTAAGTATTTATTTTTCATTTGAAAAGGAACTTTTTTTTTCCCCTCCCATTGTTTTACAGATTCATTAAGCATAAAACCTGCAAAGTGAAATCTGCTTGGCATGAACTGTAACGCATCACAGTTACTAACTAGCCTATTTCTACTGTCCCATATAAGAAAAGTCCTAAAAATAGTCCAGCAGCATATGTTTTCAAAAGTAAATTGGATTTTAAAAATAAGAACTTAGGTTTAATTATTTGGCTCTCAGTAAGGAGACAGACTTCTCAAAATACGCCATTACCTTAACATGAAAAAAACAAAATCCCCCTATCCCCTCCCATAGGCAGCAGTTTCTGTTTTGCTGTTATTATTATTATTATTATTGTTGTTATTATACTGTTATGCTCACAGAAAATTGCTATGTATGTCAAGCAGCTAAATGGCTTTGGGTAGTGAAAAGAGTCTTGCAAACAGAGTAGATACAGAAGCAGAAGCTACTGATGTACATGGTACTTCTACTGAAAAAAAAAAAATCCTTCCTTTTGCATGGAATATGCGTGACATTTTGCCTTCCGTCTTGTGGAAACTGAGTGTGTGTGGGTGGGCTCAGTGTGAGCCCTGTGGTGATGGCAATGATCAAGCCCATCAAGATGGGAATCCTGATGTCCCTGCCTCCTGATCAGAGATATAATGGAGCGAACCGATGCCTGAGAGTTAGAGATGAACTGTCTGAGTGCTCAGCTCTGAAGAGACTTAGCAGTTATCGGATGGGTGGGAAAACATCATGGTAAGATTCTGTAGAGACACCTTTAATTACAGGTCATGCCTATGTGATACATTAGCTGTTGAGTCACAGTCTTCTAAGATTTTGAGTTGGCCCTGGATGCTCTAGTGCTGACTGTTAGTACAGGTAACTTTTCTTTCATTTATAGCTATTCATTTAGAGGTGCAGTGATTGCAAGTGTTTCCTCTGCAGTGCGCCTTGCTGTCGTTATTCTTGCCATCACCACCTTGAGGTGAGTTAGCTCTAATTTGCCCAACCTAGGGCTACACTTTGGGACTCCTTGGGAATTTAATTGGAATGCTGCTGCCTGCTAACTAGCTACTTTGCATGCACGGTGTTTCATGCACCCAAACTGAGCTGGCCACAGGGCTAGCTGATGAGCAGAGCTGCACCGGTACCCTCAAGAGGAGCTGCAAGGCCCATGGGCAGCTTGTGCAACCCGTGTTGTGTGGTTATAACCACCTTGGCCACGTGCTTTGGTTGGAGTAAGGAGATGCTTTTTGAAGCCTGGGGTCTCTGGTGGTCTTCAGGCTGGGGATTCATGACTTCCTTTGGTCCAGAAGGGTCTGAATTGGGGAGGGTGCTGGGAAAACCTGCCTTTTTGCAGTAAGGACAACATTTTAGGTGAAAGGAGTAGAGGAAATGAGGGCATGATGGTTACTGCTGCGACTGGTAGTGATCTGAGGTGCCATCAGGTGGAAGGGCTCGTTGCTCCCCTGAAAGGTGCAGCAGAACTGTCATTTTCCCGTGTAGTGCCGAAATGGTCACTGTAGATATCTAAATACACACACCAGTATTGGTTGTGGTGTAAGAAAAATGCATGCAATTCAGCACCTGCATAACGCATCCTCTGAGCCTAGAGTAATTAGTTCAGTTTTAGCAGTCTAATTTCCAGGAGGAAAAGAAGAACAGAGCAAACAGCAGAAAGGATAATGAAAGTCTGGGGGCCTGAGGGGAGTATTTGCGTGTGATAGTCAACCAGAGGAGCATTATTTGGTCCGGAAAGAAGACACCCAGGAGAAGCTGTGATTGAACCAGGCTGAATGGCAAAGCAGAACCCGATCAGCTGCTTCGTGTGGTTTTTATGTGCTGCTGTTAAATGAAACAGAAAGAGTGTAAATTTAAAGCAGCCATAAAGAACCCTCTCCTTGCTGCAGCATCGTGGCAGTTTGTGGAGCAGAGTATTGCAGGAAGCAAGTGGGAAATAATTTAGTGGAATTACGCATGCAAAGGAGAATGTGTCTAAGTATTAATATTTGTTCATACTGCAGAGGAAGTCTGTTTCATGTTGTACCACAAGCTTCTCTTCCACAGCCTTCTTCCCTGTTGCACAAGATGTGGTGGGCTTGCTTGGCCTTCCTCTGAGGCTGTGTAATTCTTCACTGCTGACTAGTTGTTCTGCAAACACTCCTTCCTGGAACAGTGTTTGCAAGAAAAAAGTTTTATTAGTTTCACTAGCCCTTCTTTGGTCAATGAGTAAGAGCTGCATGACTGAACCATGGACTGACCTGAGCTCCGTGGTTGTGGTACCTTCTGTAGGTTTTGTTCCATGATTCTGGCACCAGCAAAGCTTCCTTCTCTGAGCTACCTTCCTTCCACTCTGTTGGGGTGTCTATTGGAGACCTTTTAGATATGGTTGCCTTTTTACTTAGTATCAAGGAAGTCCAGTATTTACTAAAACAACTTGGCAACTTATTCCATTCTGGCTTAATCTCGCTAGAATGTCTTTTTTTTTTTTTTTTTTTTTTTAATAGTCTGGCCAGATAATATAAAAATATCTACTGTGGAAGTAGGGTATTTAGAAATAGTTGTAATTTTGAGTTATAGCAAGTATAAACCTAAGCATTTACATTTGATTAAGGACAAGTGTTTGACTTGTGCAGCTGTTCCTATGTTACTGGAATTTTTTGACCTACTAGAAAAAAAAAAAAAGACCAAATCTGGCATCAGTACTATAGTTCAGTAACTTAATGTTCAGTAGGGAGCAGAATGCAAAGTGCTGCTTTGTTACGGTGGATCGTTGCATCAATAATGTAGCAATGTAATGGTTTGGAAGGAAAATAATGGCTTCTAATGGTGGAACTAGTGTGTTTACTGATACTATAGCACAATTAATTGTGGTTTTCTTAGAATTAAGTGCAGCGAACAATTTCTGTTACAAGTGGGTGCAGGGCTGTGGCACTTGCCCTCCTCTCTGCAAAGACTCTTGATAGCCCTGTCCTAATCCCTTCAGACAGTGGGCAGAAAAATAAGCGTGGCTCATGAATTGCTGATGATGGGAGGGGGTTTCATGATGTGGGCGGGCGATACTCTGCGTTCGGCCACCTGCTTTTGCCGTGTCTCCGATAGCCGCAGCAGCCGAGTGTGGAAGAGGGAGAGGTGCCCAAGAGAGACCTGGGGTCTCAAGGCCTCAGGCCGAGCGCCGTGCTGGCGTGACAGTGAATAATGTGGCCGAGGCCTCGCTGGAGACCTGTCAGCCGCCTGGCAGCCGCGAGTGCGTCTGCGAGGCTGGCGGTGCCCCTGGGCTTTCCGTTTCCATCAGCACGTGGTGTCAGCGGCCGCCGCTCGCAGGCCGGGCTGACGCCTGCCCGTGGGCAGCGAGCTCCCTGGGGTGCTGGAAGGGCCGCGCAGGCGAAGGGGGCTCTGAATCGCGCTCTCCTGGAAGCCAGGCAAGAAATGCAGCTTCTCGTTTTCTGAGCGTTTTGAAAGATGGTCTTTATACGCTCCTATTTCCTGTAAAGTCATTTAACAGTCTTGCTCGTGTCTTTGTAGATCACGTGCAGAAGATAGAGACCTTCAGGAACCACAGCTTGGGCTCAATATGTCGGGGTTTAAGAGCACCCCTAGGGATCCCGTTGTCTTTGGCAGGCAGAGCTCTTGCTGATTCTGTATCGCTGGGCTCTAAGATGTGTCCTCTTTTCCTTATTATACATGATCCATGGTTGGGGTATGGAATAGGAGGGAAAACATTTCTTAAAGTGCTTTGTAATGCACCTTTGCCCCAGCTTTGAAACCGAACAGCGCATTTCTGAAGAGAATTTAGCGGCAGTCGTCTACCAGACAAGCAGTTCTTTCCTATTAGGAAATGAAAGAATTGTTCAGTTTTATCTTTTAATTTGTTTGAAAAAAGCCAAGACGCTGCGCTGAGTCACTTCATAACCACACGCTTTCAAATCTGTATTTATCTGATCTTCTGTTGCCATAATGAATAATTGGTTTACACACATCTGAGTGTTTTCCAGTAGCCGGTTACTTTCTTTTCCCCGTGTTTGCAGCAGCTTTGTTTTAGAAGGGGGTGCTGGGGAGAGGTCACACTTCAGAGAAGTGACAGTGCTTTTAAAAGTAGGGCACTTCTTTCCCTTTTATTTAGCATAGAGAAGCAGCCCTAGGTGCTTGTGTGATGGGAACTTGGGGCTGGGACTCGCTGGAAGATTGACTGCTTAATTAAATGGCTGAGATTCTTCGGCATTTTGCTAGTGGTGCTTTCTGTTAATAAACATTTACCCCCTTACCTGAAGATACTGCGTGCAGACAGATATTTAGTGTATCACAGACTACCTGTAGTCATAAATCCCAAAGGATGTAGCCAACTAATGATGTTAGTTGACTTTCCTTTATGTGCCTAGCCCGCAAGCTGTGCTTTTTTTTTCCTCCTTTCTCTCTTTTCCGACATGCTTTTGGTGTCAACTTTCCTCCAAACAGTAAAAGATCACAATGTATTTTATTTGTAGAGCTGTGTGATTTATACGAGATATTCCCTGAGATACATCTCTGTGGCTTCCAATTAGAGAAGTGTGGAAATATTTGCTGATTTCTGCTCTACCCACTCCATGTGTATTTAAGCTTGGACCTGCAACTCAAGCTCAGCAACTCGTAATGAAATCTGAATTTGGTTTCATAGCCTCAAGTTTTGCTGTGAACCTTGCCTAAATTTTGGTCCTAATGATCTGATTAGGATTTGTTGCAACGATCGTCCTTATGCTTATCATTATCGTGAGGAAAAGCTATTTCAGTTCCATGTAGGTCACATACACTATCAGATCTTTTAGTAGCTTGAGAGTGGAAAAGTTCCACTGAAGTCACTGTAGTTGTGTTTAAAAAGAAAAAAAAAAACATGCAAATGAGTTTATGACCTGGTTTCTTCTCAAATTATTGAGAACTGACCTAGAAGACTGACATATGTCCTTCTATTAATGAGTGTTTTACTGTGTTTTTCTGTTACTGTTGCATACTTGTTTGAAAGTTTTATCTTTTATTTGGACTTTCATGTAGTTCTTCACTCCATAGCCAGTTTGCAGTGACATTGTTCTTTACATTTCAAGTGTCACTACTGATGGAAGCTGTCCTTTGGAATGTATACACTCCAGCTGCCACAAAACGAATGACTGACACCAGATATTACTGCCTGTTACGTCAAAGTTGTGGCATGTCACTGACTTGTGAAGACAGTACAAGAGAGGCTACCCAGACCTCTCTGGCTACCCAAATCTACCACCGTCTCTGAGCTCAGCAGCCTGTTGCCATTCACCTTCCTTGGGGGAAGGTGAGGACATTGGGGTGGTCATTTCAGGTAGTCCTGCTACTTCAGGGTTCTGCATAAACTGCCAGCTGGTTGTGCAGTTGTTTCTGCTTCATGTGGGTCAGTGCAGGGTTGGGGAGAGCCACCTCTCTTGAGCGTTTGAGCGTATTTTAGTCTTGGGATTTGGGGCGTGTGCCCCAAAACCTCACTGTGCACAAGAGAGCACGTTCAGGAAGGTGGAGCTGTGTCTAGTTGGAATGTTGGTAGGACTTTGGAAGGGCTTTGGAAATGGAAGGACTTTATTTTAGTGTAGCACCTAACTTGTCAGCTTTGGGATATCTTTTGCTTTACAGGAATTCTTGAGAGATTGGAAGGGCCTGGGAATCCCGGTCTGTGTTTGCTGGACCCAGCACAGCTGTGCCTCAGACTGGACTTAAAAGGAATGTAAATGAGGAGTGACTTACAAGACTTCTACTTTCACTTTACTTTCTCATATGGAAATGCCACATAGCTTGGCATCGCTGGGGGCTGGCATGGCTAAGGCTTCTGCTCAGTGACTCACAGTGGCTCCAACCATTAATACCAGATGGAAACCATACCAAGTCTCCCTATAGTTGGGGTATTTTGATCCCTTTTTCTTAGTCGTGAGTCTTCTTTTCTGTTGTTGTTAGAAGGATGTGTGACTTTAATGCATTCCAGGAGAATGATCTTGGAAATCTAGCAGAAAGCGAAATAAGTGTTTTGGCTTCTTGATCTTCCTTCCTGCTCCTTTCAGTGCTGTGCAATGTGCAGACAGAAGTCTGTGAAACCTGGTTGTTTAGCAAGAGCCTGAGCCAAAGCTGAGGGTTTCTTGCAGCCTTCCAGTTCAGAGGTGACCCTCACCTCCCATGCTGCCTCCTTCCAGCTTTGGTTCAGTAGTTGTGGAGTGATCCCTGTAGCCGTCTTGGGTGGAAAGTAACTGAACTCTGGATTCCTTCCAAGACCACAGCCGGATGTTCACACGGTAGTGATCAAATTCAGGCATTCTGCACCTTTTTATGGCAGCAGAGGGAACCAGAAGGCTTAGCTAGAGCTATTGGCTCCTCTAGGAAAGGAAAGGAGGACTTGCATAGTTCTGTAGGCCTTAAAATAATAATAATAAGGAAAAAACCCACATTTTTTTCACTCATGTGAGGCAAGCAATCTAAACTTTGTGGGAATTTGGGCGAGATTCATACAGCATCTGCCCTCCTGCATCTACCTGGGTTATTGCTGCAGGGGAAGTAAGGCTTAAGGAAACCTGCAAGGGGAGCAGTTTGCTGTGCTGTGAGTGCACGGGCATTGCCTGTTCTGTCCCCACATGTGCTAACAGGATCTCTAACAATATCTGGGATAATTACAACGTTTAGACATTTGTCCAGAGGACAAGCATAGACAAAAGGGAATAAATCTGCTCTCTTGGAGCAGAGCCCCCTCTGGATTTCAGGATCAGTGGCTGTTCCTGAGGCGGGAGCGTCATCATCAACAACAAAAGATTCATTCCATACAAAAGGTCTTCTGAGTTGCTGGAAAGTCTGCGTGTCTGTACATGTGTGCATACATTTGCATTGCATGGGTCTGATTTTGGCTGAGATTTAAATGTCCATGCTTATGTTTGATTGCTTGCCACGTCCTGGGAGGCAGACAGCTTTAACTGCACATGCGCATGGAACAGAAGATGTGTCTTGCCAGGGGCAGTGCAGAAATTAAGCAAATTCATTGACCAACTGAATGCAATTTTAGTTTTGTTTGCTGAGGAATGGCAAAGGCTCAGGAACTCAGAGCTTATGTTTGCTCAGGAACGTAACAAATATGTTATCAGTCCAGCTCCTGTATCCACTCAGCTCAGAGTCCCTGATGCCAAGATGAACTGAGGACGCAAATGTTGCAGATCATGTCATGGCTGGCTGTTGATATGGCTCTAAGAAATCTATGTAGTTGTTCATTGCACAAGTTGTTAAACCAATAATATTGCACTGGCCACATTTGAAAGCATAGCTAATGTCAGCTTCCATGGTTTGCGTGGTGTGGGTGTTACGTACCTGAGGCGAGTTGCTGCTGCAACACGTTTTGGGGTGCGCTTGTTTGTGGGTTGCATGGGAACAACATCAGGCCTGTAGCAAGGACACAGTGCTCGTTGGTAAGTGGTTAGGGTGCACAGTGAATTCAGACCAACTCCCACAGCCTCACCAGCAAACTCACTGCTGGGTTGAGTTTTATGAGATTGAAACTCAGAAGGGGAAAAATAAACTTCCACCCATCTATGTTGGAATGTCCCTAGAGAAGCATAGTTGCAAATGACCACATATCTGCTGTGCACCTCCCTCCCACCCCTATCGTGAGTGTCCAGAGGGAGGGATGAGCCCTGCAAGGTGCCCAGAAAGGCTGCAACAAATCTGTGTGGGGCTTCAGGACTTTACCAGCTATTGAGGCCATCTGTCTATTTTTACTGGTGCATATGCTGCACAAAAATAACAAGGGGGAATTTTCAAAAAGAGAGCGATTTCTAACAGCAAATTGACTTCCCAGGTCAACAGCCATCTCTTTCTTCAGCATTTAAAAATAGTAGAGGCAAAAGCAACAGCGATGCTAGGGTGGGTGAAGATGACATATCAAAGTGCTCTCAGAAGCGTGTGATGGCGATGGCAGCACTGTAATGTATTTCACTGAAAAATGTAGCTATCTCTCCCAGCACATGGGTGTGACAGCAGCATCCTTCCTGCTAACGATTCTCCAGGACCCTGCTGGAATGTGGTCTTTTGCCCACATCTTCATGGCACTGGCTTATGTAGGTATGTTATCCTAGACTTTCAGGGAGAGCTCTCATCCTAAGTTTACTTCCTTAATTCAGATGTGAATTGTGATTATTATTTCCTTTAAAATACATAAGCTGCTGGAAGCATTGGGGCTGATTGGGGCTTTTGGTCTAATATGTAGCATCCAGCTCAAACATTCTTTGACTACCTTTGCAATACTTAAGGTCTGTGTTTTGATGGGAAGTCTAACCTAATTTCTGCTTTTCTGAAGTGGAGTTTGCCAGATTTAGTGTCACATACCACCCAACATGCAGCATGTTACTAATTATTGCACATGGGCACAAGCAGCCCCATTCCATGCATTCCCATGCTCCATTTGTTACTAATTAGGAGTCATCCTGCTGCTGGTGGGCTCTGGTGATCGCAGCGTCTCGTCTGTAGGATGGACATCTGCCGGAAAGTGGTGTTTACTTTGAGGTGGGCCTGAACAGTGATATCCCCCCTGCTATTGCCCCCAAAGTTTGACTTTTCTTGGCTTGAAAAATGTGAAATATTCACAGGCGTCTATATGGAAAAATATGGACAGCGGATCTTGCTGTGTTTCATAACCTGATACTAAGGAAACTTGGGAGCACCAGGCTGTGCAGTACAGTGCTATCAAGGATTAAAGGATGATTAGGAAAATAAAAAGTCAGTGTGGGACTACATGGTGAATTCTTAAAGGTGATCTGTAAAGGACTTTTAAAACTGAGTTATCCCTCTGACAGTCTTTTGGCTGTTGCAAACAGAAACAGGAAAGGGAACATTTAATCACTTATTAAAAAAAAAAAAATATATATATATATATATATATATCTCTGAAGTTTTCTGAAATTGCTGCAGCAGCCTGTCCCTGCTGTGCAGCGGTGGCTCAGGATGCTCTGATGTCTCTGGTACCCTGCCGGGCTGTTGATCTGCCCTGTACACGTTCTGTAGAAGGGTGATTTTGTATCATGAGATGGCACAGTTTCCTACTGCATGTCTTCATATTATTTTAGTTTCTTTAGAGATAATACATATATAATATTACACATATATGTAAAGAGATTGTGCAAAACAGTTTTTTTAGACAATATTTTTCACCTTTTTTTTTGAGCCTCTGCCCTTTTTTTCTGCGAGCAGAGAGTGGAGATAATTGCCTTGGCCATGTGAGTAGGCAGAGCAACTAGGTGCACTGATATTCTGGTATTTTAATCCCTGAGTTCTTCTTGCTGGTGCTGAAAATAGTTTGCCTTTTAAATGCTGTTGATTCTGCTTTGGAATGACATGAAATCTGTCTGTAGTGCTCTGCAACTTTTAGTTTTTGCAATTTGGCTTTTGATGGCTGAGGTGGCTCAGCTTTTCTCCCACTTGCTCCTCTCTCACTCCTGCCTCAGTTGGGCTGAAACTTATGTAGGAACCGTGAAAGAGAAATTCGTTCCTAAAAAGTGCCACAAAAC
>JAVCKT010043807.1:0-17401 GCA_032273925.1 Rhynchotus rufescens
AGAAGAGAAGAGAAGAGAAGAGAAGAGAAGAGAAGAGAAGAGAAGAGAAGAGAAGAGAAGAGAAAAGAAAAGAAAAAGCAGTTGATCTCTCTACCATGGAAAGCAACAAGTAAGTATTCTGTGCTCACCTGAAACCTATTCCGACCACTTTTGGTTCCTGGGCTAGGTTTGGGAATTGGACCTATACTCTTCTCCTCTGTGGTCGGTAAATGGCTGCAGGATACCTATATCCTTAACAGATACCTATATCCTAAGCGGATACCTATATCTTAAAAGCAAAGGTGTATTGGCAGCTTTAGGTGCAAAGTTTAGCCAGGGAAATTACCCTCAGTATTTCCCAGCTGCCTTTGAAATCCATGGAGGGAGCCGGCTGCAGCACCAACCCATGGAGCCGGCCAAGGCTGTTGTCCCTCTGCAGTTCTCAGGAAATGAAAAAGGAAAAGGGAAAAAAAAGAGCCAATCTCAAGAGCACCAGCAATTACCTGCGGAGCGGCACTCTCATTTCCCACTAACTCGTCACGAGGTGATGTTTAGAAAAATATCCTGGCAGGAATCGAATCTTGATCTTTCTTTTTTTGCCTGAACATCAATACAGAGTCATAATTGTATCCTTTTGGTAATTAATACTGAACTGTATATTACACAAAAGAATACATATCTATATGAAAACTATTCTCCCATCAATGAATTTCAATTACCAAAGCTGATTATTAAAAAAAAAAAAAAAAAACACACAAACCTTTTCCATTTTTCAAAGCAATGCTGAATTTCTTGTTGGGCATTAACTCTATTGAAAGTCCATTAGTTTAGACAAGCCCTCATTCATCCCCGTTAATGCGCTGTCCTCCTCTGAGGTGGCTGAGGTTTCAGGCGATTGCAATCCTCATGTGCAAACACAGCACAAATAAACACCATGGAAATATTTCATGATGATTTACTAAGTGCAACAGCCACTTTGTCCACCGCTCAGGACTGGCAGACTATGGCGTTGTGATTGTCCTCACCGGGACTATAACTACATGCCTATAGTCCTATATAGTATATGACCACACCTATGTAATCATGTTACTGACAAAAAGCTCAATTAAAAACAGCATTAAAGCGGTGAAGGCCAGAATTCAAAATTAGGCAGTGCCCAAGTTAAGGCTTGGGCCTTAGCACCAGCTGCCTTCTTGTTCCCAGTTTCCCACACCCTTGTACCCTCCTATCAAGCCCACTCTTTGGTACCATCCCTCAGTTCCCTTCCGCTCCCATTTCCCACCCCCAAACCAGGTTTCTTGCAGCCAGACCCAGTACCTTCCCCACCTCCTTCCTTGCTAGGCTGCTTTAAGCCTCCCGCTTACACTTCCTTCCAAGTCCTGCACCCTTCCACCTCCTTTTTGGGGGTCCCAGAGTTAACAGATGCTGAAGAGATTGAGGAGAGAGGTGCCAGGAACAAGGCACTGGGTCCCGACGGCCCAGACTGCAGCACATTTGGGGCAGGCGGAAGCACCAAAAGATGCAGCTGCCAAACTCCAAAGCCTCTGCCCAGCGGCGTGAGCTAACTGCAGTTCTGCAAGGGTTTGTAACTTGGCCGAATCTGGATCTACGTCGCAGGAGGCAAAAAATGAGGCACATCCTTGGGACTAGATTTTCCACATAACCTTACCACGACCAGATTTTAGTTTTTCTTTTCCAAAGTGCAATGAATGATGCTACATTTTCTACAAGAAAAAGCTCTAGGAAAAGAATTTCCTAGACAGAGTAGCTCAGCTCAGAGCATTCCTCCAGGATCACATTGCCGTAGATACATGGCATGGAAATTGGTAGCCCAAAAGGTTAAATTTAAACGAGTTAGAGACTGTGCAAAAAGCGCTGCAGATCACCTCAGGCTTCAATTAAAGCAAGGTGCGAAGGAGAAAGGTTGTCTTATCTGCCCTAGTACCACATATATAACCCGTAGGGTAGTACAGGTCCACAGTTCACATGACAGGCCTTGAGAAGATGAAATCACACTGTGTAAACACTACACAAGGCTCATAATGCCATTAGTTAGGGGTGTTTTATACACCTTGACTGGTGCTGTACAGCCTATGGTTACTGTGCAGTAACCCAGCTCCTGCCCTGTCCTGCAACAACCCGCTGTGATTGTCCAGGGAGGAAGGCTGGTCCCACAGGAGAGGAAAGGAAAAAGGAGGTGCAGCAGCCTGTGTGCCTGTTTGGTTGCTTCCCTTGTCTTGCTTACCCTGTAAGTTGCACGCTCCTGTTTCACACTGCGTGACTTCACTCTCACAGTTCAGGGTTAACAGGATCGGGAGCAAGGGCTGGGATTCCCAGGTCCAAGCCTGAGGCGTGCGTGGCAAAAGCGGCGTGCTGGGGTGCTGAGCACTATCGTGGCAGGGGATGCTCTTCATTCTGACACTTCCTGCGTATGACATCATTTATAATTAACACTGCAGCTGCACAGTCACCACCAACCTGTGATTTAAAATGCAGTAAGCAACAAGGCTCTTCAGGAAATCACATTGATTCCCTGGGACAGACAGTGTGGTTACACAGCTGAATAGGAAGTTATTTTTAATTTAATTAATTTATTTAATTGGGACTTCTGAAAATGAGAGAACCTGGCACATTCATCAGCACGGGAGATGCCCCTGCTTGTGATAAGGTAGTTCAGACAGAAAATCCCAGCCATGTAAGAGATGCCTGATGAGACTGGTCTGGCTGAGGCATTTTTTTTCCCCTGCAGTCTTTCATTTGGGGCCTGGTCCTACAACCCCTTCACCCCTGGGAGAAGCAGGAGAGATTTCACTGGTTTATTTGAAGACAACAGGGCTGCTTGTGTGGGCAAAAGGCTCTCAGGGTCACACTGAGCAGCACAGAGGTATTCAGATCTATGCCAGTCTGCACAGTCTGTTTGCCTGCAGTTACTGCTGCATGTCCTTATGCTTTTACTGCTTCCTGAAAACAAGATGATGCTGACAGCATTTCAAATCTCACCAGCTAAAAAGACTGTTTCTTTTGTTGTTGCTGGATCTGTGCAAATCCTCTCTCATAGGGGTGCTACCATTAGAGGCACCCAGCACAGTCATTTCCTCCACTCTGCAGAGGCCGTTCCCTAAAATACTCTGTCTTTTCCCAGCCTCTTGATGTTAGTACACAGTCTTCCAAACAACCCACATATAAGCTTTTATAATAAGCTTTTTATTAAGCTGATAGATCCATTTCATTAATACTAACTCTCCTAGAGCTCATATACACCAGGCAAGTTTGTACATGTTTTCTAACATGTCACTTTTATCACATTTAACATTGCTGCTGGAAAACAGGTAGGTACAGAAGGTCCCAGTTCAGAGCCCTGGGCTTTGAGAACTTCCTGGTTTAAACACCTCCCCATGTCTAATGTCGGTCCTGTAACATGGCAGTTCTTATACATGTCTCCGCTTTAAAAAAAGAGTTGTTTGAAACATCTCATTCACTCCTTCCTCAAAGGAGACACTTTCTTAGAGATCTGGCTGAAGACAAGGAAAACAGGACTGAAGGGCAAAAAAAAAAAAAAAAGAGCCCAAGCCTCACTTCTGAATCCAAAAGGGACTTACACCCTTAAAGTACTTGCAAGTACTAGCAAGCACTAGCAAGCTTTTGAAAAATCTACTGTGTCACTGTCTGGACAAATAAAAATTACCCGTAAGAAAGGCTTTTCTTTTACACATCCCTTTAGGGCTGGAAAAGGTGATCTAAAGCAGCCAGGAAAAGGCATCTCTTTGTTCAGAGGAAGAAAGAAATGGATTAAGGGCCTTAGCTTCCCTCCCTAAACTTCCCATCTTCCACACTGATAAAACTGCTCACCAAATGAAGTCCTAAGAAGAGTCTAAAGGGAATGACTGGGTGAGAGTCTCATATGCCACACCATATTGGCCACACCAATTCCCATTGAAACTAGGGGAAGAATTTCCACTGAATGCAATAGTATTTGGACTACGCCATAAATAAGTTGCTAAATAAACTGCTAGAGGTGGACAGTGCAGCCCATGTGTCTGCAAGGAGCCTGCACTTGCCATGCACCCCGATAACAAGGTAAGATGGGGAGGCCGGAGTGGACTACATCAACCTTCCTTGCTGCAGGATTCCAGTTATTTTACCCCCAAATTTATGTTTCAATATTAATGATGGACAATCCTGCAAAAGGAGCATACAGGAGTCAACACACAGATTTTACCAAAGCTTCCAATTTTCCAGCAGGGAGGCTTTTCGGGAAGCTGCCCAAGGCAGAAGGGGGCTTTGGAGAGCCCTTGAAGGTTGAAGTGCTCGAGAATGTTTTACACATTCATCATCCTCAAAGAGAAGTGCTTGGCTGCTCTCCATGGAGCGAGGGGAGCGCGTGGCAGCTGGACCCTCACCTAGGAAGCTGCCAGGAAAAAATAATCCAGAAGAAGCATGAATAAATAAGATGCATTTTGTTAGTCTTAATATTACACACCTTTCATCCTGCTCTCCCTCTAACATTTCATTTTTCTTCCAACCACTCTCTGCCAGCTTCTGTCTACAGTCTTCCCTGTTACTTTTCCTCTTTCATATTTCTCTCCTCCCTTCTTTAAAGAACATCATCCCCTGTCCCTCAATTCTTTCGTTTCCACAATGTCTTCACATATTCTTAACGTATATCATTTTCTGGTTTGGGTTTTCTTTCCTTTGCTTTATTTTACTTCTTCTCTAGATTGTTCTCTTTGTTCTCTCCCTGTCTCTGTTCTCCTGGCTCCTAGGCTGCAATTTTCATCTTACTCACACTTCTTTTTTTTTCTTTAAAAAAAAAAAGCCTGTCTGCGTATTTCCATAGTCCTTTGCAAACCTCCCAGCCTCATATTGTTCTCTTCTCAGTATTCCCTTCCATTGCTCTTCCCAACGTTGAACAAAGCAAAGCCTTTGACTCTAACCCACTGCTTGTGCTCAGGTGTCACCACTGTAGGTAACCTTCTTCTGCAAGTCACCAGGTGCTTAACACACAGACCCAAGGAGAGGCCCCCAGCTAAGGAGAGATGCATCTCTGCAGAGAAGGTCCTCTGAAGGGAAAGGAAAAAACTTCCCTCCGTGCCCAGATCAGCTGTGTCCAAAGCTTACTGTGCCTGAGGGTATCTCTGGGTGATTTACAACTCCAGTACTCAGTGCACTGCACATTAAGAAATTCATGGGTAAAGGTCTTTGGACTATGAGCCTGGACTCTGGGCTTTCTGAATTGTGTGACTCGGGTGCCTAAGGAGAATGTGGCAAGCAAACACGAGAGGACTTTATAGGCAGAGCACTCCAAAGCAGGACCCCTCAAGCATGGCATCCTGAAGTCACTAAGGTTGTGCTCCCCTTAATGTAGTTTTATGTTGATTTTGTTGTTCTTGCAGATAACAGAAGACACAGACTTTTCCACCCTACGTGGTAATCCACAACAGGCCTGGAAAAATGTTAAGTGTCAGCAGGCTTTGAACTCAGGAGCTTATTTGAGTTACGTGACCAAACATAGTCATAAGATAAAGATCAGCTCCCCAACCCTTCCCCGGACTTCACCTTTCCTATGCACCATAATAAGTGTCTTGGACAAATCCAGCTGGTCTCCATGAGAGGCTCACTGGCCCAGGTCATTCTGATCTTGTGCAGCCACGGCTTTATCGGAGTCAGCCCAAGCATAATCCCATAATTACGTTACCAGTTGTTTTTTCCTTTTCACCTCATGCCCAATAATTCCTCCCTTGATATGAAGTATATTATTTGGCCCGAGCTCTTGTAACCACCTTCCTCATCTTGCATGTGTTATAAATACAGCATCCTACTCCAGCCAGATCCAGCCCTAGTTGGCTTGCTTTACCCTTTATTTTATGAGGAAAACTTCTCTGATATGTGACAGTGGCTCCAGGAGGCTGCTAGGCAGCTGATGGAAACAATAAAATAAAGGGGGACCAAACAGTAAATCTGAGGTGAGAGGGGAACTCACCCCAGGCCCCTTGCTCCTGCTGCTCTCTGAGGGGCCAATCTTTGCTTCACCCTGGATTATTTTTGAGCTTGCAAGCTTGAGCTTTGCAGTTTGAGCTGCAAAAAAAAAAAAAAAAAAACAGCTACAGTTGCAAGTTGCCGCTTGCCAGAGCCTTGTATTTCTCCAACCTGCCCAGACATCCCAAATAGGGAGGAAGTGCTGCTGGCAGCGGGACAAACCTCCCTCTGGAGCTCCTGCTGTGCAGTCGTGTCCGCAGCTGAAGCACCATGGCAGCCTCACCAGTGGGTACATTTTTGTTGGCTCTGTGTTTTATGGGGCTTGGGCAGGGTCTTGCCACAGCAGCTGCAAGAGAGAAGCAAGAACACGGCATGTTAAGAGAGTTATTTTGGCTGTCCCTGTGAAGTGTGGACTTACTGTGCTGGGTACCTATGAGGGACGGCCTCATTCAGCTGCTTGTAGTATGTTAAGCAAGGGCAATGAGCCACCTAAAGCACAGGGCTCTGCATGTACCCAGTGGTATTTTCTGCAGGTACTTCACACACCGGCAAGCACTCCTATTAGTTATTTTATTTGTGTATTTATTGAGTGAAGGAGGTCTAAGGAGAGGCTCCATTTACGGCCTGGGTGGTGGGTAAACAGCAGCCATGGCTGTTTATCCATGCAGGTTTCTGCACCCTTATCAGGATCAGCAAAGAGCAACAATCACTCCCGGACCGTGATGCCCACACACCTCCCCACTGAGGGCTCAGGATGTGGAAGCTTCCCAGTCACCGCTTATCTGCTGATGGCTCAAAGCTGCTCTTAACCCAGGGTGCTTCTTTCAGGAAATGCTTTCCAGCAGCGTAGCCAGACTGGTCAGAGGTTTAATTGCTTCTAAACCTTTATCTTCTGTGTTGCAATGTTGTAGAAATTGCAGAAGATTTTTTTTTTTTTTTTAACAAAATTGATTTCACTTGCTCACACCAATACTGTTTTTCTTAGGTAAACGAGACGTGTGTCCTAGCAGTGTGACCAGGTTTCCCTGTGGTCATGAAGAGGGCATTGGACCTTCACTCAGCAGCTCCCAGCCACCCTGGCATCTTCTCTGGGTGAGCCCATGTGACAGTTTGGGATGTGCTTTTTGGATCATTTAGGAGCCGATAACAATCATGGCCTTTGTTTCTCCATCCTTTATGAGTCACTGGGATTTACTCACTGTCCTTCATCTCCTTACTGAGTCTCTTTTGGCTGCAATCCCGATCCTTGTCTTTCTCCCATCAGCTCTTGATGGCTCAGCCTTTTGTTTGGTCCCTTGTTCTAACTCGTCCTTGGTTTTCCCTCCTTCGCCGGAGTTTCCCGCGGAGCCGCACGCCCACGGGCATTGATCACAGCGGTCTGCGAAGCTGGGGGCTTCTCTGCCCTCGGAGAGAAGCCGGGAAGAGCAGAGTGCCGGCAGCTCTGCCCCTCGCTGTGCTCGCCTGTGGCCCGTGCTTGTCCTTCCTCCAGCCACAGCAGCTCCTCAGAGGCCAGAACTGATGGTTTTCTCCAGAGCTGAAGCCAAGTCTACCTACCTTGAGCAGCAACCCAAATGACACAAATGTCTGGAGTTAACATTCCTGCTCCCACCAAACCCCAAGGATATCTACGAGGAGAAAACGCCAGGATTATATTCTGCACATAAACAGAGGGCATATTGAGCAATTGCCCCCCTACAAGGCATTTTAGTGCCCGTGCTTTTTGAGGGAACAGCTTGGTGCCAGCATTGTCATTTATTGGCCTTTGCTAGTAGAACTGCACATTCATCACTGTAATTTCATACAGCTGTGTTCTTTTCACAGTTTATGGTGATGCCATCTCATTTATGAAGTACACAGTTACACATATGGCTTTATTATTTCCAGCACTTCAAGTGCATTTAGCAGTTTCACTGAGCTAACACTGTAAAAGTTACAGCAACAGTATCCAGTGTTATGCAGCTATCCAAAAATTAGAGTGAGTGATGTATGTTTATGCAAGAAGTCCATAACAGTTTATATAATTGAATTTGGACCATTGCTTCTAAAATGTTACCAGCTACATTAGGTGAAATCCCATACCACCAGCTTCTCAGTAGCTGCGGCTCCAGCTCTCGAGTTATATCTGGGGCACATCTGGCCAGAGCCTTTCAGGCTTTTTATTGCAACATACCCACTGATCAAAAAAGCCCTGTTTTACCTCACCCAGGGCCTTTGCAAGACAGAACCCCAAGCTGAGCAGATAACCGAGATCAGATTCCCAAGAACTAAGGCTCCTATTCATAGACCAGGGGCCTTTTAGCCGTGTGTATCCATGATGGGTCTTGTGAGTCATTCACTAGAACTGCAAATGACTGTCCAAACTAAGAAACAGTTTCTTCAGGGAAAGAGGAATATCATTGAAGTTGAAAGGCTAGGCAGAAAGAGAAAAATGGTACAGATTTTGTGGGCAAATGCTTTTAACAAAAGTCATGCCAGTTTGCATGATTTATTGATTTATTGATTTATTCCTAGTGTAGCAATCACCATGCAGGGCAAAACCACACCACAACAAGAACTATCTAGCACTTAAAGGGAAGATACTCAAATCATGGATATCAAGTTCAGTGCTGACTTTCACCAGTGCTTGCATGGTAGGAAATGGAGTGAAGAAGTGGCTGCTATTCGAAGTTGTGCAACAGAACAGTTGCTCTTGGTTCCTCTCATGTGCCAGTGGAGCTTCTGAAACACAGACCATTTTGTGCGGGTGTCAAAAACTAGGAAACTGTGAAAATCAGCTTTTCTGTGCCCCAGTTTCACCACGGGCAAACCACAGAGAATAAAACCTACCTCCTGGCACATTCCAAAACCTGATTATAGTCTTTAAGATTTCTTTGACCCCCGAGTGAAAGGCAGCACTGAGGTGCGATGGACAGTGGGGTTCCCTTGCACTTCCATGGTTGCTTCTAAGATGAAGTGGCTTCCAAGCACTAGATCAAACTCATAGCTTTGCTTCTTTTTTAAAAGAAACAGGAATTCTGCCTTCCTCCTTGTTCCATGAGGGAACAGACTATAACTGTCCCTCTTAACGTAAATGCAATAAAAGCTGAAGCAGAGGAAATGCAGGCTTGTTCAGGGGGGCTCTCTAGCCTTTGGACACGTTTCCTTTCACATCCCTGCATTGAGTTAGTTGCTGACAGGTACAGCAAAGTCTACCTTTTTGGTCTGTTTTGGGGCAGTTGCTCTTAGTTTGGCTTACTTTACCTGACAGTGATGTTGACAAACCCATTGCTCACAGTACTCCAGCAACAGTGCTTCAGCTGGCCCATGTGAACAACTTATATTTCAGTATTTACAGGCAGTGTCTCACTGCTTGGGCAATGCACTAAACAGAAATCTGTATTTAATACCTTCCAGGACGCACTATTCATTTTAACTTCAGATGAAAACTTCCAATGCTGGACCAAATTCATGCCAGGTTTCCCACATTCATCCAGTGAGCAGTCTCCAAGCTGGGCTGGCATTTTGATCAGTGAGGGGTCTCCAAAAGGCTGTCAGTCCTGATTAAACCTTCACTTGTCTTTTCTGGTCTCTCCAGAATGTTCTTGGGATATATTTCATTCAGGATTTGTTGTAGTGCTTTAACATTGGTGTTGCCTCATTAAAAGCAACGGACCTGTGCTTTTTAATGTGTGTGGGTGATTAGTATGTTTGACCTGAGACAGCGTAGGGGTATCATCACCCCTACACAGACCTAGCACCTGAAAATTGATGTCCGCACTTTCATAGTAAAAAGAAAGGCATTAAACTCTTGCACTATGGTATGTGGTTTCCCAGGCTTAAATGGGCCTTTTTCCTTCCTGTTCTGTTTATTGACTCATTTCCTTGAATCTAATTTGAGACTGTTAGTGAGTTTTAGCCTCATCGGTAGGGTCCATAGTACTCCCTGATCCAGCAGTAAAAGAGATGGCAGCAAAACAGGAAATATTTGCATTACTTTCACAGGAGAAAACTAAAAATTATTATTTTCTGATAACAGACAAGAGTCCCTGCCTTGGATCAGACTCAGTTTTTCTTTCAGAGGGAACCTTAGCTGTCACTCCAGGGTCACTTCCCATCTAAAACCCATAGAAATAATGAACCTGGATTCAAGGAATTTTGAGCAGTTCTGGCTTTTGCAGCTGAGCACTTTAAAGAGCCTGCAATATCTCTGATTAAAGAGGGTGAGAGGGTTTTTTTGTTTCGTTTTCATGAGTTTGGATATTAGACTTTTCTTGTACTCCCCTCCCACAACTTATAAATTTTTGAGGTTTCTGGTAGTCATCCCATCTAGATCAAACTGGATGTGTTACTTCAATGGAATTTGTCTCTCTCTGCTTTTCTTTCTTTTTCTTAAGAGTAGATTAAACATTTGTGTTTCTAATCCTCCAGAGCACAGATTTCAAGGGCAATATGCAGTCTTGTTTTGCTGTGCTCAGACAGATATTTGTTCTGAGTAAAGCCTTTAAGGGTAAATAATAAGGCTACTGCAAATATTCTTGATTCAAAGCTACTTTTGTGCCAGTAGCTTTCTAACTGCCTTATATCTGGTCCACAATTAAAGGCATTTTTTGTTGAATGCTTTCCTCTGGCTCCCTTTTAGCAAATTAAGAGACCTATGTCCCATCAAATGCCCTCCCACTGGAGTGTCTGGTTAGTCATTTTTAGATAGGCTTCATCCAAGCCTGCAATATCTTAGGCACAATTTACTGTTGTCTGCAAGCGCACCCATCTAGATATCTAACTACTTGATCTGCAAGAAGGTGGCATGGCCCTCATTTTATGCCCACCGTTGATCATAGACTTAGCGTTAAACTGCAGACACACCACTTGATACATTTAATTGCAACGAATCTGTCAAAGCATAGCTTTGATCACGAGGAGGTTTCATGCCCTCGCTTGCAATTAAGAAGAAGTTGCAGGAAGCACCAGGCTGCGTTTGAAGTGGAAGAAAATGAAATCAAGGAACACAGGTGCTTCAGCAGGAAAGAGCATCTGGGCTCCACCCTTGAAGCTTCAATAAGCTCTGGGTTAGCATTGCTGTGTAATGAGGCTGGCTCACTGGTTCAGTTCGGCTGATGCTCAGATGTAGGATATCACCTTACTCAGGGTGGGCCAAGTAAAGCCCCTCCCTGAGATGCCTTTTATTCAAATCATTTCACAACTCAAAGAGCAGTTCAAGCTAGAGCAAGCTTTTCCTCTCTGCAGTTCTGGCAGCCTTTTGGCTGTGTCAAATAATAATAGAAAAAAGCAGGTGGTGCCTGCTTGGCATGCTTTCTACTCTGCTACCAGTATAGCTGAGGTTTTTGGCCGAAAGGTCCCTGCGGACCCTTCTGGCTGGCCACAGCACAAGGCTCCTTCCATTGCCCTGCCTGATACAGGGCCACCATCCCCAGAGCAGTGGAGGGGAACTTCAAAGGTCAAATCCTTCACCATGCCAAAGGAGCACTCTCCCTCTCGTGACTCCCCTGGGACACGTGAACCTAAATCCATGCAGTGACTGGAGCTCGAGCACCCAGCCCTGGTCCTCAGAGCCTTGCAGGACTCCTGGGGGGCCTGTTTTCACATGCTAATCCCTCCCCTGAGTCTGGGCAGGGTGCACATGGCTCGCAGCCACTTTTGCATCACCTGCCCCCAAGCCATATCTGCTGCACCACAGAATCCACCATTCAGAAACAGGAATGCTTTGCAAAGAGCTGCTGCTGCCCGAGGTGTCTATGAATCACCACACCAGCCCCAGCCAAAGCCGCCTCTCTCCTGGCTTCTGCAAGAGCAGTACCAGGTCCTCTGTAGCTAATTTAAAAAAAAAAAAAAAAAAGAAGTGGCAGCAAAATAAAACAAGCACTGGGCTTCTGTCCCAGCACAGCACAGACAGCGTGAGGGGAGCTGCCTCAGACAACTCTGTGCAGACAAATCGATAGCTTTACTTTACAGCCAAAATTTCTCCTCCAGGTTTCGCTGGCTCAACTTCAATGCACTTTAATAGGGGTTGGGCTGGTATAAATGAGAGGGGAATTTGGCCTTTGCTGTCAATTGCATTTTTCATCTACAAGGTATTTTATAGACACTAACTAATGAGCCCACACAAAGGCCTGTGAGGTAAGTAAGGTGGTGTTACACTATCTCTTTACAGATAGGAAGCGGAGCCAAAAAGGATAAATGACTTGCCCAAGGCCAGCAAGAGTGTCAAAGCCAAAGTATTTATGAGTCTTGGGCTCATAACACTCTGTTCCGGGGACAGGGTCTCAGCTTTTTCTCATATTTCCTTACCCACAAATTCTGCGTGAAAAAATGGCATTTTCATTTTTACCTGGCCCCATTTGTAGTGACTGCTTCCTTCTGGATTGCTCTGAACCAAAGTTTAAAGTCCAAATGTGTTACAGGAGAAGGCTTGAAAAAAAAAATAATAATGCTATCATTGTCTTGGAAAGGGACAGAGCTTGCTGGAGGGATTGATAAGATGCCCAGCAACAATACCACTATTTATTATTATTCTTGTTGCAAGAGACATCATTATCTGAGGGCCTTGGTAAGACAACCAGGCAAATATGCACAGCAGTCTTGTCCAGCCTGGAGCACGCTGCAAGAAGGCGACTTGCTGTCCTCATGTCCACCCCAAAAAGCGACATATGTCCTCCCTCTCTGCTCTTGGGGAAGGTAATTTTTGCTACTTCTGCTATTATTTAGCCTCCTTCAAAATCTAGAAAATCAAGAGAGCTCAATTAGACTGCTAAGAGCGTCTACTTTTCCATGCACACAACCCAGAATTTACTTCTCAGGTGGAGGACCATTTGCTCCCCCACCAACCCCAGCAGCGAGGCACAAGGGCTCAGGACTCCCTTGCATGGACACCACTGGCCTCCGGGGCCAGGAAGCACGGACGCCAGCACGCTTGGTGCTTGCCACACGCCTCAAGGCCTCGTGGGCATCTGCCATCATGCCCACCATGTTGCGTCCCCATGCAGGCGGCAGGGCAGAGTCCGGCCACCACAGGCACCAGTGGTGGCCGACAACCACACAGGTGGCTCATTAACCCCGATAAACCTGGGCTCACAGCCGTTCCAGGTGCTTAGTGCCCACTCCATTGCCAAGCAGCAGCTTCCTGGAGAAATGGCGGCTTGGGAGCCATGTAGGCTCCACCGGGGTCGTGGGGAAGCGGTCACCAGGGTGGGTGACAGCAGTCACATGCCATTGCTCCCACACCTTAGCAGCCCCAAACGATTTTGGTAGCACCAGAGGTGCAGGGAGGGAAGCTGCAGGGAGACAGCAGGTCATATTTAAGAGAGTGGGGGGAAAAACACTTCCAACATGGAGAGGAGGCAAGATGGCAGCCTGGCCTCAAAAGGGGCCACTGTGGGGAAAGGTATCATCCAAACCTGACAGCTCGGTAGGAATCCAGCAAACGGGAGACAAATCACCTAAGTGGTGACCCTAAGCAGGGGGTGGTTTCCTTGCTGTGGGTTTTTGCTTTGTTTTGGTTAAGGTGATCTTAAAAGATCTCCCCAGGATGCTCTCCCCATTCGGGAGGCAAGACTGCACCGGGAGCCATCCTGTACCAGGGGCTTTGGTGATGAGGTTTTTGCTGCTATTGATGTGGATTTGGAGTCATGGTTTTTGAAGTGAAAGGCTTTCTTACTGCTTTGTCTTCTGCTGCCCTGACAGAGAAACATTCCCCAACAGCCTGGTACTTTATACATCAAAGGACACTGGGGATTTTTTTTTTATTTTTTAATTGCTTTGAATAATACTAAGATAGATGTTTTCATAAGAGAGTTATCCATTTAAAATCTACCTGAGAGTTGTTGCATGAAGAAGTTAGAATCCCCAAAAAAGCAATACCAAAGGAAAAAAAATATGGATAGATAGATATAAATATATATGGGACATTTGTTCCTTAGGGCACTTGTTTTTCTTTTTGAGCTCCGGCATGAGCTACTCAGATGATCAAGCTCCTAACTCCCATGTGCTTATTCTCAGGAAACTAAACATCACACCCCAAGAATTTTTTCTTTAGACGAATACAACGCATGCCTGTATATCTAACCTGTCTTTGCATTTCTTAGTGAGCATATTGTATCTCCTATCTAAACTATCTAAATAAGACACACAAATCTGTAAGCTTGGTGGGCTGCTACGTCATTAACTCAAGTTTCGTCTGCCTGTTGTTAGAGGTGGATTTCCATCATGGATGGAAAGCCAGAGTTTTTGAGATCTACAGTGGGAAAGACTCATTAGTTCCTGAGCGTCCAATCTGACCCGTCTTTAAGTGGCCTGTTTTTCAGAGAGGTGTTCAGCACATTTTCAAATTACCTAGGCCTCCTTTACTATCTCTGTCTTAGCCCATAAACACAGAAGGATCCAAAGCCGTTTAAAATTGTGGTATATGTGTTCAGCTACAGGGGTATTTTTTTTCCACATGCACATGAGGAATCCAGAACAAAAGGATTTGACTGACTAGGATGAAAGAGGCACCAGAGATGCAAACTTGATTAGTAACATAAGTGTTATGCAAACAACAAATGTATATATAAACAAGCATATATAACAGCAAAAAAATCCTGAATGTCTCTGCTTTGAATTCTTTTTTTTTTTTCTTATCCTCTCTTTTTTTTTTTTCATTCCCTAAGAAAAAGGAGAATATTTTCGATTCCCTTTGTTGTTCTAATTCCTGAAAGTGGAGTGAGCTACAGAGTGGGTAGAAAGTGAATGGAAGCCGTGCTTCACTGAATAATCCCAAAATGAATTAAAGGCAAAAATGTAAAAAGACCAACAAATACGTACACAACAAATTCAACTCATTCACAATAAACAGCGACCTTTCTAAAAACATGAGAAAAAAAAAGATTTAAAAAAATCTTTTCAGCCAGTGTTGCCCGTTCCAAAATAATGTGCACTGCAGTGTTTACACTGGCTTCCCAAGGCCATTTCCTGAAAGAACAGCTCTGCGCTGTCTCCAGTCTTCTGTAGGACAGGATGTAGCCCATTAATGTCAGGATACAACAGATTACATAGAACCGGTGGAGGCTGTTCCCAAACATCTGCATCAGATCAAATCTAAAATAAAAACTCCCATCCATACCTCTTCAAACCAGTTATGCCTGGGTCCTGCTCTCGCAGTTGACAGCGCGTTGGCTGTGGATACCAGTAGTAAGCAGGTAACCCACCTCCCACCAGTAACTGCAGAGATTCCCTGTTCCAACAACCTGGCAGGAAAATCTGCAGAGCAGAGCTTTGCAAGGCGTATGCATAGGCTTTGCATACAGTAGAAGTGCCCATTGGCTCCGTGAAAGGACATTTTGAAGTGGCATATATTATTTACACATCCATCATACATGCTGAATTATTACAAAGTCCTAGATTTGTGTCTACATAAGGGAAGTAATGTGGACCAAAATGTTCATCACCTAGAAAGGTATTTTGCAATCCTGGAAACCACAGAATTTTTCACACTCCTTTCTTGCACAGTTTTACATTTATCTCCCAAAAATTTCTTCCAAAATTCACAACCCTCCAGCAGTTCTGAAGTACAAGGTTCAGCCTGGCTGGGAAATGCAAGGGTGAGAATCAAAGCCTGAATCTGAAACTTCCTGAGCTCCAGGGAGACTGGGGAAGCTAGACACAGAGTTTTGATCCAGAAATACCTCTAGCAAATATTTGAGTAGCAACTCTTTCAATTCCCATAGTATTTGGGGGGTCTTGAGGAGACAATGTTCTCTTTCAGGGAGCCAATTCATGGAGTCTCCCTCCTTTTGCAATGGAGATTCTTTTATCCTACACTGTGATAAGTGGCCACTCCAGTTGTACAGTTGCCCCATCACTTTCTAGGCTTTCAGAAGGAGAAAAGCCCAGTTTAGAATGATATCCTGGCTGTTTCTATTCAAACATCAAGCAGAAGAAGGAGCAAGGAACCAACTCTTTCTCTGTGCAGGTGAGGTAAGTTTTTAATTCTTGGCTATTACCGAATTCAGCTCACACTTAGTGATGGGCATGTTCTTGGACACAATTCATTTCTTCAAAGGATGCTTGAATAATGCAGCATGTACTCCCTGTGGGTCCCAAATACCTCTTGAAGTTCTCTGTAGCCTGGAATTGGCTTAAAAGAGACATTAAACCTAATTCAGAGAGGCAAATTTAGTCCTGTATGCTAAATGCAACTCACTTGTCCTAAGCAGTAGCGCTAGCTGACTTGAAATACATTATTATGAAAGACAGCGGTGACAAACTAAACAGCCTCTTTTTTCGCCCCACAAAGTATTCCACCAAGCAGAGATCAACCTTACACTGAACCTTACCAGTCACAGCACGCTATTAACACAGGCAATTATAGGCGATCACAGCAATTACTAGTAAAAGATTATCAAGTATAATAATGGAAGGACTAATTACTGCCTTTCATTTCATGACTTTATCAGAGGTCATGGCACAGTGGGATCAAGAAGGACAGCCCTGCAGTGATTCCCAGCTCTCCCTCTTACAGTAGCCCTTTGGCCCTTATGAAACCTCACAACTGCAGTACAGGTGCAAAAACAACAGAGGTTCAGGAGCTCTTTCTCCTGAAGCAGCTTTCAGGCTTGGAATGGGAAGTAGCAGCACAACATAAAGTAGCAGCAAATTTGCTACTCCTTTGTGTGGGAGTTCAGTGAGACTGAGGTGCTCTAAGGATGCCTTAAGAAACGCAAAGCCAGTGCTTCACAAGAGGAGTCAGCAGCCAAACACCAGCCTAATTCTTTGCCTCTACAAATACCAAAACTTTACCAAGACCTAACCCCAACACTTGTACTGCAAAGCCGCAGCAGGGCACTCTGCCTTCCCTCACAGGAGTAACCATGTTCCTGCCCAAAGCCGCCCAGACTGATGGAAATACTTTCAGGAGCACCTTCTTTGCTCCTGGGGAGCTCCCAGGGAGAGCAGATGCAGCAACCCCCAACATACCCATCATATTTGCTTGATGGGGACGTGCTGTGCTGCTCAGTGCCCAGCACTCATGCCTGAAACACTGGTGGTGGCTGTGAGAGGCAGCCCAAGAGGCAGGTTTCTTCCCACTTGGGACCCTAGACATCAAGCCCAGCTGCTGCTGACAAGGGGCCCCTGCCACAGAGTGGCCTCAGTGCCAAGCTGGTAAGGGAACAGGAGGCACCAGGGTCATGGGACGAGGAGAGCAGGAAGGCTTCTCAGCAAACCTCTTGCTTAGGATCCAGGATGTGACAGTGGACATCATTCCTTGGCACTGATCTTTAGTGTCCACTAAGCAGCATCCCCAAACCTGCCAGATTGCTTAGCCACGGTCTAAATGTACACAGCTGTGGCGATCAAGTGAATCCTTGTTTCTAACCTGTGGATGAGCACAGGTTTGCAAAGGTGAGGAGATAGCGCTGTGGGGTTGCTGGGCTCTCTCCTTCCCCACTGTATGTCTCCATCTTTAATGGCAATT
>JAVCKT010043816.1:0-17401 GCA_032273925.1 Rhynchotus rufescens
AAAAAAAAAAAAAAAAAAAGGAAAAAAAAATGTATGCCAGAAAGGAAATATATTTCTAACACTGGAGTCTAGATGACTAGTAATCAATAGGATAGCTGTTTTGGACATATGAGATATTGCTTGAATAAATAAAATTTATTATCTCTGCTTAGACAGATAAACTATAGTCTGATCTCTCTTGAAATGCACATAGCTTAGTTGGATACCTGTTTGGGGATACACCTCCTTAAAAACAAACACAAGATAAATATAACAGATAGAAAATATATATATACATATAAAAAATAAGAAGACTCTCAGCTCTTAGTTTAATGCAAAATAAGCTGTTTCATTTATTTTCTGGGTGTCAAAAGTAAGAAAATTTATAGGTAAATTTTTTATTGGAAGAAATAATGCTCAGTTCTGATAACTTTCTTAAAGTGCAATTTTCTAAATAGCATCTATTCCTTTTTGTTTGTTTTTAAATTCCATGTTAAAACTACATTGCATTTACATATTCAGGTTATTACATAATTTGCAGAAATGGAAATAAACAAAAATATGGAAAATATGTTTTATGTTAATCTTCATGAGAATTTATCTTTTACCATTACTACCATGGGTTGCACTTTAGCAAGTATGAAAAATAATTTGTTTGAAGGATTATTTTTGTTTGTTTGCTTGTTTGTTTGTTTTCCTTGAATACAAAACTACATAATGTCAGCACTGGAATAAAGTTACTCCACAATTTAATAGCAATTCATCAGAACCATCAACTTCACAGAGTGAAGCATCTGCATCTGCAGAATACAAACAGCTGTCAATGGAAAGACAGAAGGATATTTTTTATTATTATTTGTTTAGTGATTCTTCAGATTCAAAGGCCTTTTTTTTCTTCTTTTTTTCTACTACAACTTAGAACTAAGTCTAAGATGATTCTTGATAAGGCAAAGTTGTTTAAGAAGACAAAGGAAAAAGTAGATTTCATGTGGAATCTGACAAATATTTAAAGGAAAAAGAATAAATGAAGATTTAAATGTTGAAAATATTATTTATTTTATAATCTGTATCTCTGTGAAACTATGTTATGTTTTTTAAAGAAATTATAGAAAATTCATGAAATGTCAGACTACTGATTTGCAACCTGAAATACCTGCACATACAATAGCAGAAGCACTGGTGATGAGAGACTCTTGATTGCATAATGATGATTCATCCTTCTTAAAAGACTGGATTATCTTCACCAGTAATTTATGAATACAAATACTAGGATTCAAAGAAACAAGGGCATTTATTTGATTATGCCTGACAACTAGGTTTCTTTTTAGTTTTTGAGTACTTGCTTATTTCTTTCCTCTTGTAAAAAGTCTTCTTCTTTGTTATCCTCTTTGTACAAAGACCTTTATCTTTTAGCTGATCTGAACTTTAAACTGTGAATGGTGCTTCTCTTCAATGCTACCAAAAGTATTTGACATTTTCTTCCTTAGACTAATTCACCTCTGAGAGTTAAGCAAAGAACATATGCTTTTAAAAGTTTTTTCTTCAGAGCTAGTTGAAGCAAGCAGCATGTGATGCATTTTAATAATCACAAAACATAAGTGAAAAATATTTCTTAAAAAGCTAGAAGATAGCTAAATAGAATACAGCTAGATAAAGAACAATAAGAAACACCTCAATTCGCACAATGATTTTGAAAGTACTCTTATATAAGTTTAAAATGGCCAAGAAATCATGTGTGTAGTGAAGAAAAATACTCTGTACTATGTTGGTGTCATGTTTCGCTTACTCATTCCTCATGGTACCCAATTCCCATTGACTGTCATGAATTGACTCTTTCAACCTGTGCATGTAGTCATGGTTCTGTAGCTAACAGACAACAGCAATAACTTCTTATGCTGATGTTTGTGTTTTTCCTCCATTTCAAGAGATTTTTTCCAAGTATATTTTGTAAACTCTATATACTTCTTTATGTCACACTGTTACTATTTCACTGAAGTTGAAGCAATCAGCTGCTGTTTTGTGAAAAAATTATATCAGTCAGGAAGACAGTAAGGAGAACCTGTTCCAGTTTGTGGCATCCAGTGCTTATTCACAAAAATATATCTCTAATTTTCCACTGGAAAACCACAGTCTGTTTTACAGTACTTTGCTCTTTTATTTCTAAAGTAGTCCTGAGGACACACTGCACTATGACGACTTAAATCAAGCTGTATCCCTTGCTCTGCCAAGCAGTATTACAGAAGGCCACATAATGGAACTTTTAAGAACCCAAGAAAATGAAAGAATGAAATGGAACTCAGGACACTCCAACACTTCAAGAAAATTTCATGTAAAACAGACTTAGTTGCAAAGCTTTAAGAAGTTTAGGCTTTTCCTTTTTATTCACTATCACTATATTGCTACTATAAAGAATAGCATGTTGTTCTTGAGCCAAGAAATAGATCGTGTAGCATCTTCTCCCTGTGCTTTGTGTTGTTGTGATTCAATAATAAAGTGTGCAAGATCTGTGTCTCACTTGATGCATACTTTCTCATGCAATAACATTCTACCTCAAGTGTCCAGGAAGTAATATGCAGTAATTACCAGGTCAGTAAGAAAGTATATCTGTAACATATATACCTAGTGAGGGGAAAAAGTAAAGTCTAAATAATATGGGACTAATTGAATCTCAGTATAATGAAGTTCTTGAACAGTTCTTTCAATGCTTACAGTCTCACAGATATGCATAACTGATACTCCGGATTGTGAACTCTTCAGGAAAAGAAGTATAAAAACTACTGTGCAATTTAACTTTCGCCTGGATCTTCCGCACATAATGAAATAAATATTAAAAAAAAAAAAAACCAAACATACCAAAAATGACAATGCAAAAAAGATGAAAGATTTTTCCCTGAGAAAAATTTCAGACATTTAAGTGGAAAGATTTGGACAGGAAGAAGTAACATTTTGTTTTATAGTGATGTGTTGAAAAATTACATATCGTGAATGTGTTCCTTGACTTTTTTAGTCATTCTTATAGTTCATTTAAAAGGCTGTAGACATGAGAATAAAAAATAAGTATGAGTGATTCCACGAGTTTTACTTTCATGGATCCACAGTTATGCAGCTAATTTTCGCCATGTTTATGTAAAACAGTCATGCTTTAGATAGAAGAAAATTAGCTTCAAATGAAACTTTGGAACATACTGAATATGTTAGGTATTGGTGAGTTGGCTAGATTCATTTTATTCTGATCAAGGATATTTTGAAATATTCTTATTCATCAGGAATATTTTTTGTTATTCTGAAATTGAAGAATCACTGGAGCCAGTAACCATCTCCTAAGGGCCATCGTCCATCCTGGTAAAATCTAGACTCTGGTCCTTCTTTTAAACATAATTAACATCGCAGACTTAAAAACAAACAAACAAAAGTATTTTTGGCAATAGGATGCATACCCATTTCAAGGGAGAATGAAACAACATCATTTTAATATGTTGATAAATATCAAACAATATACCGCTGAATGGATTTTATCCTTCAGAGCTATAAACTAATAAAAGGCAGCTTAAAATTGTCAAGTTGTAATCATTAGGAAAACATTAGATACATTTACTCCTCAGAATAAAGTGTCATCTAATGGATGTATTAATAAGCCATCATTATAGTACACAGATTGTATTTTCCTTGGAAAAACAAAACATCTCACAATAACTTTGGCCTCAAAAAGGTGTGACTCATATCATGATATCATATCATGACTGCTGTCTGCTTGAGAAAATAAGTGGCCTTTATTCCCTTCAGATGTCCTATGTTTTTCATGTTTCGTGATTCAAACTTACTCTTTATTTACATGTCATATTTACACAACATTCTCCTCTAGCTCTGTGTCTAGACAGATGAGGCAAACCTATCATAGCCAGAGTTTTGCCCTTGAATAACACTGTATTAGAAAATATTCAATTTATTCATGCACAAAATTGACTATGCTGATTCAGAGTAGGAAAATATTTATAAAATAATGTATTTAGTTAGTATTAACATTGTATCTGATTTATGTACACAGAACCTGAGACTATAATAGTGATGACTCTAGTTTGTACATTTTGACCGTAACACCTCTTTGAAAAAGGACTATGCCATATATCAAATTCACAGTTTGAGTCCAAACTCATCTTCCACCCATATTTTTTAAGCATAGATACTAATAAAAATGAGTTCTTAAGTAAACTGCAGGCAGTTCTTATTAATCATTATAAACCTTGGCATGGGTTGATATCTTCTGATAACATGAATCTCATCAGGGTTTGTAGCCCATATATCATAAAGTCAGGCAGATAGGCTTTCTATATATCATGTATGAGCAAAAAGAAAATCAAGGTGGCCATAAAGATCAGAGAAAATTAAGCACAGATAGACTTTTGATTTGAACAACACTTTTTAAATGACTTAGTGACTATATATATCAACAAAAGGCTAACACTAAGCCTATCAATCAAAACAATAGAGCTGCAAAAACATTAAACAGGTTGTTGCAAAAGGGTACTATTATAGAGGCTATTTACATTCAAGAGAAGTTTCCTGTTTGAAATGCATTTTGTGAAACAAGTCATGGAACTCACAGATTTTAAGATAATGTTTTTTCTATTAGATTCTGAGTGGCAAGGGATAAACTGCTGTCTTAAGATTTCTTTATTACAATTATTTAGACAATTAGACACAACTTTAGAAAAAAAAAAGGTTTAGTGATTACATGTCCATATTTTTTTAAACATGATTTTAGCTAAAACTTTATCTATTTTATAGTATTCTGTAACAATTCTGACATACTATAAAGATGCTTCCAACAACTCTAAAAACACTGTGCAAACTTAATAAAAAATCAAGTATGATTGTTTCATTTATAGAGCTTTTCTCTAAAGAGAGACCTCTTTCTCTAAAGAGGTAGACCTCTTTTTTTTCCTAAGAAATAAAAAAAAAAAAAGATCACAGAATCACAGATTTGGATTATCATGTCTTTTATCTTACCGCTTAACTCTTTCAGTTTTTCACGTTTTCATTTTATTTGTAGCTAAAAAGAAATCCTTACAAAATGAACTAATGTCTGACAGAAGAGGGATGTCCAAAGTCTTGTCAATACAAAGATACTGCCTTATTACTTTTAGTAAGCAGAATTTTCTTTTATTATCCTATTAATTAACTTTCAGCCACTACCAAATGAAAATTTCTATTCACCTCTCTTGATAGAAATAAAATTTCATATATGATTTTCCAGTGACTTTGAAAAATTTAGGCTAGAGTGTCAACTAAGAGATATGTAAGACAAAGTAAAAAATCGTATTTTTTTTCAACTGCTCAGTACTGAATCCCAACAATTAGCTTAAATATGTGCTATGCTTCAGACACAAAATCTCTAATATTATATAAACAATCAAATAAGTATGAATTATCCTTTTTGATTTCTATGGAATGATTCTTCTAAACCTTAGGGTGCATTATTTCATTCTTCACTAGATTTCAAACTCTGTCATTTCTGACTGCGTTGATAAAAACACACAGGCATTATCACATTGTTCAAATAAAAGGATAACCTCAATGGTGTCTGAATGCTTTTAATATAATTTGACTTTCACAACATAAAAGCCTATTTTTGACAAACAGGATTACATTTCTTCTGATGTGCTTTTGAATAGTAGCAGTTCATCAAATGCAATTTTCATTGGCATTACAGAAAATGCATCTTTTTGCTTTTGGTCTGAAATCAGTTTTATTTTGAAAGAAGAAATTTTTGCAGATAAATATAATTTTCAGTATCTTCTTTTTTACCCAACTATTATGACTTGGACATATCTGTGTAACAAGTTCACTGGCTATCTCACAAGCCAAGCCGTAGTTAAGCTCTGATTCTGCAAATCCTGGAAAAACATTTAACAGCCAACATACTGTAACCACTAAGTGTCATGCCTAAATAACAGGAAGATGGAATAAACTCGCAGATGACTGAAAGGCAAGAAAGGAATCATAGCAGGATTGTTTCACAGAATTATTTTTTACTCTTCCCCCAGCTCCCAACCTGCTGGCATCTTTAGTTCCTCAGCTGCACCTTCTTTGTAAAAGTGAAATTAACAAAAAAAAAAAAAAAGAAAAAATCCAACTGATTGCATTTAACACCTAGTGGAAAAGTGAAAGCTTCTATACATTTTTAAAACTTCTGTTTGTATGTGTGTGTGTGTGTGTGTTCGTGTGTACATGCACTGTATAGCCTGCAGGTCCAATGGTATTTAACAGACAATCAACACACATATGGGGAAATAACAAGATGTAACCCTCAGAGGTATGCAGGCATTTCTTCTCACATTGCCTCCTGTCAATTTTTCTATTTTCTGTTAAGTGTTTTTCACAGTATTTGGTAGAAATGATTCATTGGACATCTTACTGCCAAAGTCTCTTGTAGCAGCAGCTAATGGTACTATTTTTGGAAAATCTGCTAGAGTATAAACTGACTCACTCTTGAATTAAATGAAACACCTACATTTTCTTTGTCAAGGCACATACTGTGAACTTACATCTCATGCAAAAAAGAATGATTTACTTTCATTCCTTTATTAAGATCTGCTCTACATGGTTGTTTGCCTGTTGTATCTAAGGTTTTCTGGTTTGTAATACAGTTCTTTTGCTTGTATCTTAAAGTGAATTTTTAGGACACTCAGTTTTCTTCGAAGAATAAAACATGTACAATATTCATAGTTATTACTAAAAAGCACAAGTAATATCACATTTACTTTCTTCCCATAGCTACAAAATTAGGAAAAAAAATGTAACTTTTATTTACTCTCAGTAAACAGTTTACTCTCATTGCAGTGTTCCCAGTTTCAACTTTACAGATTATACTTCATTATTTTCTGTCCTAAAGTTGCCTTCATTTACAAGACTGGCACTGACATAATTGGAATGAGTTTAAACTCATCCATCACAGCTTTTGTGCTGGGGACAATAGAACTTACCCCTATCGGAAGTCCATATAACCTTTCCTCTTTCCAAATCTTGCATTCGTGCTATGCTAAGTGTGACAGCATACATCCAGTAAGTATACCAGGAAGGAACAGGCAGAAACTAAAAAACAGCCCTCAGGCAGCATCCTAACAAACCTAAAAAGGTTGATGAGCCACCACTGAATTCAACTGATTTTGTTTGTAACAAAAGACAACACCTCAGGTAAAGGGCCTAGAATCTCCTTATAACAGTCATTCATCTGACCAATTTTAGGTATTTTAGGCATCCTATTTTAGACCTTAGGATCTAAATTATCTCCCCCAACAACAACAACAAAGGGAGTCTGAATATATGAGACATACACATTTAGACATGAATCTCAATATTTTCTCCTTACTATCCTGAAAAAAATATTACCTTATCTAATGTGACAAAAGTTAGGTTTATGTTATGTAATGACAAAGTAGCTAGAGTTGGAAGAGACCTCTGGAAATCACATGGTCCAACCCCCCTGCTCAAACAGGATCAGCTAGAGCAGGTTGGCCAGGACCACATCCAGTCAGGTTTTCAACATTCCCAAATATAAGACTCTACAACCTCTCTGGATGCCTCTGGATGCCTGTGTTTATTCAGCTACCCTCAACTACAGTCAAAAGGTATTTTCTTGTGTTCAAATGGAGTTTCCTGTATTTCAGTTGGTGCTCATTTCCTCTCACACTATCACTGGGCACTGAAAAAAAAAAAAAAAAAAAAAAAAAAAAAATCCCAGACCCACGTTCTTTACATTTTCCCTTAGATATTTATGTAAATTGACAAAAGTATATATTTACATTTATCTACCTGAGGCAAGACTGTCCTCCCTCTCAGCCTCTCTTCTTATGACAGACATTCCAGTTCCTTTATCATCTTTGTGGTCCTTTACTGGAGTAGTTCCATGAGCTCCATGTCATGCCAGATATGGCCTCATTGAGGCTGAGGAGAAAGGAAGGGTCAGCTTCCTTGACTACTCATAACCATCTGCTTAATGCAGCCCAGAATCACTTGGACTGCCTTTGCTACACAGCACATTGCTGGCTCATGACCAGCTTGACCACCATAACCTTCAGGGCCTTCTCTGCAAAACTGCTGTCCAGCTGGTAAACATCCAGTCCTCACACATTGCTGCTTGCAGTTGCTCCTTCCCAAACACAGGATTTTGCACTTCTCTCTGTTTACATTTGTATGGCTCCTGTTTGCCCATTTCTCTAAATATTTGAAAAATGGTTTTTGATCTCTCTGAAAAGCAGCACAACAAACTGGTCTATCCAGCAGTCCTCTCAGTTTTGCGTCATCCGCAAACTTGCTCAGGATGTACTTTGTCCCATCATACAGGCCATTAATGAAGACATTAAATAGTATTGGTTCCAGTACTGTCCGGGGGATATGGCTAAGGACTGGATTCCAGCTGGAGTTTGTGCCACAGATTACGACCCTGTCAACAGTTCAGCCAGTTTTCAATCTTCCTTAGCGAACAGCACATATTTCAGCAGCTACTCTGTCTGAGTGTTCTGGGAAACCATGTTAAAAAGCTTGCTAAGGCTAAGCTCAACAACAACGTCCACAATTCTCTCTTCACCCACCAAGCCAATCATCTAATCACAAAAGGCTGTAAGTATTGTAAAGCATGATTTCCCCTACATAAATCTAAGCTGACTATTCCCAATGGCCTTCCTGTCCTTCTTGCATCTGGAAGCAGTACCCAGGAATAATCACTCCATTACCTTCTCAGGGATTGTGATGAGATTGACTGGCCTCTAATTCCCAAGATCCACTTTCAGGCTCTTTGTGAAGACAGGAGCAATATTTGCTTTTTTTCAGTCTTCAGGAATCTTCCTGAAGATATAATCTTCCATAATCTTCCAAAGATAATTAGGAGTGTTTTTGCAATTATGTAAGTCAGGTTTATCTCAACTTGTGGATGCAGCCCCATCAGCACCCCTGGATCTGTATTTGTCTAGGCTTTTTAAGCATTGTCTGAAGCCTGATACCCCTCTACCCTCCTTCACTGCTCTAGATTTCTCCACTGGTCTGCGGACTTGGCATTCCTACAGGTCAATTTCGCCAGTAAAGACTGAGAAAAAGATATTCAGTATCTCAGCCTTTTCTGTATCCTTTGTCAGCAGGGCTCCCACACCACTAAACTAGAGGGCCCCTTTTCCCTAGTTCTAGCTTTGCTGATTCTGTGCTTGCAGAAACTCTTGTTGCCTCTCACTTCCTTTATCAACTGCAATTCCAGGTGCACTTTTGCAACCCCAACACCATTCCTGCACACTTTGAGAGTTTCTCTATAGTCCTCGTGGGTCATCTCTCCTTGATTCCACCTCTTTCAACCCTCCTTTTTATGTTTTAATAAAGAGCTTATTGCTCATCACTGCAGGTCTCATGCCTCTTTTGCTTCATTTCCCGCTTGGAAGTGTGTATTTTTTAATTTAGATGTAGTGTATCTGGAATATCAATCTGTTATCCTAAACTCCCTTTCCTCCATACCTGTCCCATGGGATTCTGCCAAAAATCAGAAGAGCAGGCCAGTGTGCTTTTCCGAAGCCAAGGATTGCCCAGTCCTGTTCAACTTGTTCATCAGTGATTTGGACGAGGGCACAGAATGCACCTGGAATTTGTGGCTGATACCAAACTGGGTGGAGTGATTGACACTCCGGGGCTAGGATGCCATTCAGAGGGACCTAGACACATTGGAGAGTCAGGCAGAGAGGAACCTTATGAGGTCCAACAAGGAAAAATGCCCAGTCCTGCATCTGGGCAGGAATAACCCTATGCACCATTACAGACTAGGGGTTGCCCTGCTGGACAGCAGCTCCGCAGAGTCCCAGGGAGACCTGGGAGTCCTGGTTGACACCAAGTTAACCATGAGTCAGCAATATACCCCCGTGGCCAAGAAGATCAATGGGATCCTGGCCTGCATCAGGAAGAGTGTTGCCAGCAGGTCAAGGGAGGCTATCCTGCCCCTCTCCTCAGCTCTGGTGGGGCCGCACCTGGAGTACTGTGTGCAGTTCTGGGCCTCCCAGTACAAGAGGGATGTGGAGCTTCTAGAGAGGGTCCAGCACAGAGTGACAAAGATCATTAAGGGACTGCAGTATCTATTGTATGAGAAAAGACTAAGAGCTGAGCCTGTTTAGCCTAGAGAAGGTTGAGAGGAGATCTGATCAATAGGTATAAGTGCCTGAGGGGAGAACACAGGGAAGAAGGGGCCAAGCTCTTCTCATTGGTGACCAGTGATAGGACAAGGGTTATGGGTACAAGTTGAAACACTGGAAGTTCCATCTGCAAGTGAGGGTGACAAAGCCCTGGCACAGGCTGCCCAGGGAGGTTGTGGAATCTCCTTCTCTGGAGATATTCACAGTCCACCTGGATGTCACCCCGTGCCACGTGCTCTAGGTGTCCCTGCTGCAGCAAGAGGTGTTGGACTAGATGATCTCTAGAGGTGTCTTCCAACCTCAACCATTCTGTGATTCTGTGACTGTGGAGGCAGCCCGCAGGATGCAAGAGGTGATAAACGTCCAGGCAAAAACACTGGGAATATAAGAGAATGTCTTTCAAGCTTCCAAGCTCATAGCTGAAAGGTGAGGAAGAAGTGGCTTGGCTGCTAAATGCAGACAGTGACAATCTAAAGATTGTCTCACTCACTCACTGTTTTTTTTTTCTATATAAAAAGTTATCTTATAAAAACTTGTTGTTTTAATTTTTTTTTTAAATTAAGCTATACTGCTGAGAGCTTGCTGTAAGCTGGATTTTTAATTGTTTTTCCCGCAGGGCAAATGCAAAGCGTTTAGGATTGTTTTAAAGTCCATAATGAGAAAATAGTGTTGTAGTGGAGCTGCTCTCTGTGCAGAAAGATTCATGCAAAGTGGACTTGGACTTGCTTTGCCCACTCTGTATGGTTGTTTCACTTGTTTGAAATGATTTCTTTGCTTCTATAAGAACATAACCATGTTTTACAGCACATTTTTACAGCACATGCTGTTGGTAGTAGCATGTGCTGGACTTTCCTGAGTAATGGACAGAATTTCCTGGCAAAATTATACTTAAATTGAAGGTTCTTCCCTTTCTTTTGTACTGTCTCATGTCATAGAACATCATTCAAGTAATTCTTTTTTATTACCAAAAAATTGCCTCCTGTCAAAGAATGTGAAAAATACGAGTTATTATTAAGCTCCAGCATATTACCAAGCTGTATGTATACACGCATGTGTACACAGAGACATATATAAGTGCACATTGGTGAAATGAAGTGCACATCCTCCTTGTGTCAGGAGGATGGGTGGTGCACAGCAGGAATAAGGGATCAGTAACATGGCAGGAGCAGAATTCTGTGCACGCGGGAGGTGAACGTGATCTCTAGAGGTCCCTTCCAACCTTAAACATTCTGTGTGTTTGGAGTGTGTTAAGCCAGCAAAAAAGGGGGGAAAAAAAGACTTGTGCTGTGCAGAGTCTTTAAGATGGTAAGAGAAATGAGCCTGTGCATGTGCTGAAGCCTTGGAAGGTTGGCTAGAATATGCAGTTTTATATAAAGGATCCCACAGTGGCATAATCCCCACAAAGTTCTGCCGAATTCCTGGTGAACAGTCATTCCTTTTCACCTGCTTGTCCCAATGCAGGCTTAGTGTCTGTGTGACTCAGTAATAGGATCTGAGAGAGAGAAATGTGGCACTGCTGTGAAAGAGCTTGTTGGGATGAAAAAGGGAGGCTTTGTTTTGCTCTCCTAGCCTTGAGAAAACGTGGTCGGAAGCCTGCAGGAGGACAGCTTGGAACAGAGCTGCTCAGCGGCTGCCTGGTGCATCGCAGTGCTGGCTCCGCAGGGCAGGCTGAGAAGGTACTGATCTATTTTCTTAAAAAAACCCAAGCTTTGTTGCTTTTTCATCCCTAGATACCACTAATCACTTATTTATAGCCCTATCCATAGATTTGACACAAAATGGAACTGCTAGATGATCATTCCCAGCTCAGGAGCATCACCAGCTGATGAACTTTTTTTTTAGTTTCAGTAAGCTCTGTTAAACTAAATTATATTTCTAAAACTCGCGAAGTTCTTAAGTTGAGGCTGAAAGATGGAAATGCTCTTTTACAGTGATTTATTTTCCAAATGGAACTGGCCTTGTCCTGCTGCTGCCAGTTATGTTTATACCCCTTTTAATCAGGTCACAGAACTTTTTTGTACTCAGGTCTCCTTTTGCCCTTTCCTCCTCACCTCCCACCCAGCAGTACGTTTGCACTGTAACCAAGTAAGGATGTGCTGCAGTGAAAAAACATTTATCTACCCAAACAGTATTAGCTGGTTTCAGGGGCATTATACACAAAAGTAAAATAATATTTGTGGATTATTGGTTTTCTAAAACTTGAAGTGGGGGGAACCATATAGACACTTTTTTTTTTTGTTGTTGTTCTTTGTTTTCTTAGTAGATCTTTGTTTAAGACAGGTCTACTGAAATTTAGGTTGGTAGTTGCACAACTACGAGATGCCATTAGTTAGAGATAGCTTGGTGAAATCTAAAGCACGTAGCTCAGGAGCAAGTTGTGCTGAACTGTTGTGTTTCCCGTGGAACTGAAAGCAGAAAACTGAAGACTTCAGTTTTCCAATGGAGAGGTTTTGAAGAAGATTTTAGGAGCTAGTATAAGAAGAAGATTAAATTAGCATGAAATAAGGTTAAAATCGCCTTCAATAACAGACAGGAAAAGCTGTTTAAAGAGCTGAAGTCAGAAGATAAAGGAATCATTGTGGTAAAAATCTTGCACAGTAACTATAGCTTCTTCTTGATGCTTGAGCAGCCAGACAGAATTGTTTTAGCCTGGCAGGAGCCCTCGCTTGAGGTTTTGTTTTGCTTGGCTTTGCACTGCTGTTAATTCCCAGCTTATTGCTATTTTATTATCCTGTCCTTGGTAGGTTGCAGCTTCTGTTTAATAAATTTCTAAAAAAAATTATTATTTTTATAACTGGAAGATAATTTTTCATGGAATCTCTCTCTTTTTAGAACCCACTTTACTTTTTTAGTGAAGCCAGTTTGTCCTTTTTCTGTGAAAACAGTATAAAAATAAGTAAAATCATTCATATAAAGAGAATACGTTTCTGTGTGTGTATATACACATATAACACATATATTAATATGTTGTAGAACATAATCGTTAATGTTAAAAAGTCGCTATGGCCTTAAAAAAATTGCACTCAGTCTAATGCTGAAATTAAGCCAGTGCTGTCTCTGTTAAGACCGAATAAATGAGTCTGCTTCTCATAGGATGAATTCTCTGTTTGTTCTAGAGTACTACATGAAATAACTTTCTAAAACTATCTTAAGGAAAACAGACATTTTTGGAGTTGGTTTTGTTTTTTTCCCTTCTGCCTAGTGTAAAACTAAGACCGAAGAGCCTCCTTGGTTAAAGTCCTCTTGGAAGTTGGACTCCAGCTTCGATGCCTTGTGATGTTCCCATCTTGTTCCTGAAACTTGAGGCTGTGAATTCTGCCTAGGGCTGGTTCATCCAGCTCGTAATAGTCCTTTCCAACTGTCGTGCTGCCAAATTGATCTGAATTTCTCGCAATTTATCCCATTTTGAAGGATAGAGAATTCTACAGAAATCCGATTTCTGTATTTGCTCCCTCGCTTGACTGGGATGTATCACAATTTGTCTTTAATATTTTAGTTAAGCAACAGCCCAACCTTGGGAAAAATCCTTTTCAGAACAATTCAGATGCATAAACAGCTGCGTGTTGTCTCTCTACTCACATAAGTTTCTCTGACTAATTGACAAGTCTAGAAAGTACTTGACTCTATGGGGGACTTATAATGTTGCTTACTATACTTTTGAAAATCACTTAGATACAATTAAATTCTAAGTTGTTTTCAGATGCATGCTATAAATAAGACCTATCAAACTTGCTATTAAGTAAAGGAATAAAGATGCCTGTGGAGCAGTTCTGTTGGGGGAGGAAGGAGCAGAAAACCCATTGTCAAAAGCTTTTAAAATGCATGTATTTCACTTTAGGAACATATATAAAATACAGAGCAAATATACTTACCAGTCTTTACAGCTTACATACAGAAGCCATTTCTGCTTTGAAATTTTTAGTTTGCACAGGGAAAAAGATTTAAAAAAAGCAGCCCATTCTCTGGGATTTCATTTCTCTTTGCATAGCCTGTTCACACTGTAGACTTATTAAAGAAAATTATCCAGCTAGGACAGCTAACTGATTAGTACAATGTTTCAAGCACTAATGTATACATTTTTTAATGCCTTAGCCCCAGATGTGGCACATGGAAATATTATATCCCCGGGCAGTAAGGAAATGACTCAGCTAAATGTATGTGGGTGCCTTTTTGTTTTACAAATTGTTGACATTTCACTTGACTTCCTCCTGGCACTTGTTTTCCCTGCCTCTGGGTAGCAAGATAATGAACTGTGGTTCCAGCAGAGGCCAACAGCGACCAGTGAATTTCCTGTTGTCTCTACCAGTGCATAGAGGTCACTGGAGAATTGGTGGGTATTTCTGTTCTGCTCCTCAGTTTCTGGGCTTCTTGGAAAGCCCAGAAACTTCTATCCAAACTCTTCACTTGTACGTGCATGTGGCAGTGTAGACATGATCCAAGCAACACTGGGCATCGAGGGCATCCCTTACTAGTGGTAAGATGTTATTGCACAAGGCTGCAGTCAGTAGGAGGACTTGCAGGCAGCCTTCTGATTAGAAAAGCCCTTTATTTCCAAAATATTTCCCACTTTATACCCAATGAAGAACATTTTGTGGCACATACATTTAGATCTAAGTGCACAGAGGCAAATGTGCAGAGTTTGTCTTTCGAAATGCTAGAAAGGATAGGCAGGCAGAACGTAGCTTTTTCAAGACTGTGAAAGATAAAGGTAGCAAAAGTATTTCTTGAAAATACTTCAGAGCTTCTTGGTTGTATTTTGAAAACAAACAGAAGTAAAGAAAATACTTGGGGCGTAACTTTTCTGTCAGTTTGTGTACTTGGCAACCTTCTGTGTTTTTCTCTTTCCAATAAAGGAGAAAATTTCCTTGCTTTAAATTGCTTGTTTAAAAATTATTTTGTAGCTGGAATTGGTCACTCCAGGCGTTTTTCTTGCTAGTGTTTTAAATGAGTATAAAAGCTGCAAAATTAATGATGCCTGAGTGTTATTCATGATTAGTGGTTTGATAACCTGGTTCTCACAACAGGTTTTCAAATATTGGTGCTGTTTTAGAGAGGACTGGAGAGGAAGCTGCTGGGTGGTAGCAAATTGTTGTTTCTTTTTTTTTTTACTGACTGCTATAGGTCAAAATTTGCTATTTTTCCATTTTATTTTACTTTGTTTCCTCCACCCACACTGTGTATAATAGTAGGAAAAAATAACATTATGAGTTTTGAGATCCACGTAGAAGAGTAGAAGAATTAAGTCCCCTGTGATTTATTTATGATGTCTTTACTAGCCTACAGGAGAGTTAGGACTTTGGAAAGCTGTTTTCATAATAAAGGTATATTGCTTTAACACATCAGAACAACCAGCATGAAGCTGCTGTTTGCTAGTAAAATTAAGAAAAAATATAAAACACTTTTCAACAAATCATGCCCTTGAAATGCTTTCTGGTTAATAATTATATATTTTTTTTCTCTGAATTTTTCTTTCTCTTGTTTTACCAAAATATGCTCGTGGTGGCTCAGGGCCGTCTGTGTGGATGTAGTGGCGAGACTCATGCCAGGAGCAGAAGGGCTTGATGAGGTCCTGCTCTTCCTTTCTTGCCTCCTCATTGGAGGTCTTTCTTCTTCAGCATATTCTGAAATGCTTTGTCTCTTCTAAATTTTAAACAGAAAGTGAGCTTTAAAACCTTTTCTGAAACTGTTTGAGGCCTTGTGATTGCAAAAGGAAAGGGAATATTAAAGTCTAATTACTTTTTTTAGTATAACCAGTGTTCCTCTTTTCATCTTTTACAGATCCTTTAATGTTTTGGGACTTTATAGAGCTCAGAGATTGAGTCCAGAAGATTAATACACATGGATTAGTATGTGCCTAATCTAGTCAAATTCAGTGTGATAAAATACAGACTTAAGTGTAGTGTCAAAGTGAAAATCCTGTATGTGCTTTTTCACCAACATTTCTCTTTTAGTTGCCATTTTTTTGCCAAATTTGTATGTAACTTTTGACATTCCTAGTGGTATAGGTTTGCTTGCTGGTTATCCTGGGAAAAATAAGATCCCAGATGGATTAAGAATTTTGCAACATGACTGTGCCACTGAATAAAGCTAAAATTAGATTTTTATATCAGTTGTATTTTCTGACACTAGAGAGATCCCAAGTGATCTGTCTGTCAACTATTGACAATGTATTTTCAATAAAAAGGAGTAACAATCAGGGTCTTTCTGGTTTGAATTTAAAAAAGAAAAAAGTATTCTTTTGAGAAAATTAGAATTTTGTCATATAACTTGAAATCTAGTGAGTGTTTATATTTTCTTCCACTTTTTTATTCTCATATTCTACACAGTGTGTGCACATATATACATACATACATTCACTGTTTATGTGGAGAATAAAGCCATATATATATATATATATGGCTTTGTCTAAGCTATGCATGCAGTGCAGAAGAGTAGGTTAAGTCAAGACTCAATTGAAAAAGAGAATATACCTGTAGACATAGAAGTTCCTGCAGTTGAAACCGTAGGGTCTCAGACTGACTTTTTAGCACGATGGGAACTATCCTTACATCCTGATGAGAAGTTTGAAGTGAAATCTTTAATTTCCAAATGACATTTAGAAGCATTGCAACGCTAGTATTTCTGGGTTGACATTTCAAAGCTGAAATCTTGATTTTTTTTTTCTTTTTTCTTTTTTTAAATCAATATTTAGGTGTGTTAGTTTTCTCAGGGTAAAAGGATCTTGTCCTAGAAGAATTTTCCACCACATAGAAATTCCATTTCTAAAGATCTGTTAAATAACCAGTGATACCCGTTTATGTGTCACAGCAAAACTGCAGTTGATTCTTCTCTGAAACCTATTCTTAGGATATTGGTTGCAATTTGTATCTTTTTCATACTTGTTGCTTAGCAGTTATGATAAAATCTTTTAATATACTTGAATTTTTTGTTAGGATGTCTTGGCCTTTGTGGAAGCAGAGGGAGATGAATCTGAGGAAACTTGGCACTCATTTTATGAGAAAGAAGGTTCCTTTAAGTAAATGTTATTAAAATATTTTCCAGTAGAATATGCAATACGTCTCTCTTCTGTTTACTTGAATGTATATCTAGGGAATAAAGTCTTCCATTTTATGATGATTTTACACAGAGTTTCTCTGTGTATCTGACATCTAATTTATGGAATTCCTAAGCAAATCCAGCAGCCTTATTTTAAGTGGAGATGATGGTGTTTACTTCAATGATACCCATAGCATGGAAAGGCAATAAGGATTTATATACCA
>JAVCKT010043880.1:0-17395 GCA_032273925.1 Rhynchotus rufescens
CCGTGGTTGCTGTTGTCCGTCTTGGGCGCGGCAGTCGTGGGGGCAGCGGGGCCTGCGCGGTGTGCACTGGGCGCGGAGCGTGGCGGGCCGGGCAGGACCGGGCTCCTGCTGTGCGGGCGCTCCCGGCGCCGCTCCGGAGCTGCCCATGGGGACCGTGGAGCGCGGCGGGGAGCGGGACGGGCGCCTGCCCCCGCGGCTCCTGCGCAGCCCTGCCTCGCTTTGCTGCGCGCGGCGGGCGCTGCGGCCTGGCGCGATGTGCGCCACGGGCAGCAGTGGGGCTCGCGGCCGGGCCACACGGCGCAGCGGGAGCCTCTGCCCTCCCCTTTCCCTGCGCAGCCCCTGCGTGCTGCTGGCTGCAGGAGCAGGACGTGCCTGCTTTCCCTTTCCTTACGTGAGTGCCTTGCTAATAGGTAGTGGGGCTGACTTGGCTCCTTGGAGCACAAAGCTGCTCCAGGTCACCTAGGAACATGAACCAGCTTCGCTCCCTGGAGCGCAGCTGCAGGGTCCCCGTGCCCCTGTGGCCTCCTGCCTGTTTGCAGGCCAGGATCTGCACCCGCCCCTCGGCTGTGCTGAGGCCGGCCTTGCACGACAGGCCCTGGGTTTCCCTGGGCTGCCGAGGTCCCGCCTTCCTCCGCTGCTGTTTCGGGTGAATTGCTGTAATTCGGTGCCAATTACCAGTTTAAACATCTCCCAGGGCGTGGAAAGGTTGCCCGTAGCAAAACGCAGCTGGCGCTTCTTGGGGCAGCAGGACGTGCAGGGTGATGGCTGCGCAGAGCCGAGGTGCGAGCCGGGCCAGCGCTGCGGGGAGCGGGCGGCCTGCGGGCCCCCCCGGAGCAGCTCCGCGCCGCAGGGCCGCGCGCTCAGCGGAGCAGCCGGCCTTGGCAGAACCTCGCCACGTGGCACCGAGCGGGAAGCAGGTTTTGCTGTGGTGACCGCCGTGGTGGGGTGCCCGCGCCCAGCATTCCCTGCTGGGGTGCAGTTGTCAACCGAGGGTTATCTACCAGGTGGTATTCGAGTGCCACTCGCAAGGCTGCGATCGCTGCATGTGCTGCAGAGCTGGCGGCACCTCGGAGCGCGGCTGGAGTGAGCACAGGGCCGCCCGCGCACCCACAGCCTGCAGCCCACCGCAGCCCCTGCCGTGGCCCCTGCTGCAGCCTGCAGCCCCCACCACAGCCTGCAGCCCCCACCACAGCCTGCAGCACACCATGGCCCCTGCCACAGTCCCCACCGCAGCCTGTGGCCCACCGTGGCCCCCGCCGCGGCCCCCACTGCAGCCTGCAGCCCACCACGGCCCCTGCTGCAGCTCCTGCTGCCGCCTGCAGCCTACCATGGCTCGTGTCTTGCTGACCCTCGCGCCCGCACAGGACTGTTGCAGGGCTCCAGGGCAGGGGGCAGCTGGTTTGTGCTGTGTGCCCAGCTCTCTGCCCATCCCGTCTCCCCCCTGTGTTTGGTTCTGTTCCTGTTGCTCTGGCTCGGGTATCAGCCTGGGCGCCCGACCTGAACTGGGCGCCTGGAGGGCTCGGATTAATGTGGCACTTGGCACTGGGTAGACACAGCCCTAATGTCGGCAAACCTAGGCACGGCTAATCTGAAGCCTGGCTCAGGATAAAAGCAAGGAGGGTCCCTGGGGCTTGGCACTGGGGTCCTGGGTTCCTGGCTCCAGACTTTCCCATGTTAAGGGATCTCGTCCTGGCTGCTGCGCCCTGGGCTCACCAGAAACCAGGCCAGGCTGGGGAGGTTTCTTCCCTCGGCAGCGTGGCGGAGCGGGGAGGTGGGATCCTGCCCGGAGCCCCCTGTGCCGGGCCGGGCTTCACCTGCTCCGGGGACAGCGAGGCCGGGCCCGTCCTGCTGCCCCAGCTGCGCTGCTGCCCGCGTGCTGCCGCGGGGCCCCGAGCCCTGTGCGGGCCCTGCGCCCCGGACGCTGCCGCGGTGGGCGCCGCACTCGGCGCTCCCGCGTTGTTGTGGCACACAAGGCTGGGCACCCTGGGCTCTGCGCTCGCAGGAGGGTCAGGCTGCAGATGGGTGGCACCTCGCACGCTTCGACCCCGTGCACTCCAGCCCCGTGTGCCCCACACATACTCTCGCAAGGGCCACGTAGCTCCCGCTCCCGGCTTGCTGGCTGGCAGGTACCGACCAGACCCAGGTACCGACCGGGCACTCGCCCTACATGCCCGCCGCTGCGGGCAGCCTTGCGAACACTGCGCTCGCTCCTGCGGAGAGGGGCCCCGCGTGCCTGGGGTGAAGCGGCTTTTCCAACCTCAATGCTGTTGGGAATTGCCAAGTTCGGGAGAGGGGAGGCTGCCGCGGCTGAGCGGCAGGGATTGCTGCTGAGAACGCACATGTATGTGCACATACATACGTGTGTACAGTGTGTGCGGGTGCAGTGAGGGTCCCTGTAGCAGCCGGTCAAAATGGCAGGTGTTTCATTGCCTCCCTTGCATCTCAGTTTTTGTTTTTGAGGAGAAGAAGGGAAAAAAAAAGGTGGGGGGAGAAGGTTCAGTCTTGGAAAACAAGTAATACTTGACTAGCAAAAGGCTTTCATCATCTCGCCGTGAAATGAATGCGCGCATTTAAGCAAGGTTATTTTGAAGCCAGGAGTGCTTTGAGATGATGTGAAACTTGATGAGCAGCTCTGAAACTTTCTTGCAATCCTTCATCTGGAAGCATGCACAAAGCTGAGTTTTGCTATGAATAACTGTTATTTGGAATTCCTTGCTCTAACTTCCTAAAGGAAAGTATCCAGTTTTGGCATCCAGCTCCCACTGGGAAGCCTCATTATCTGGAGAGATGCAGATCGTGGGTGCCCAAGCAAATCTGTGGGCTGTGTCCCAGCCCTTAGTGCAGCCCTGGAAGGGCCTGGCACGATCCTCAGAAGAGCCTGTTGTGCTCGGGAAGGACAGGGCAGAGGTGCTAAGGAGGCCGTGCGCTCTGGTCTCCTCCACGCTCGACTCAGGATGAGGCTGGCGGCCCCGGGTGGGTGCCCGGCTCGGGCTGTGCCAGGGCAGGCCCTGCGGCACCTTGCAGGGGAGTTCCTGGGGCTGCCTTAGTGCTCTGGTGCTTCCCCAGCGCGTTTCAGCAGGGCTGCACGTGCTGCTCGCTGTGCCACGTGCCCGGGTCCGCTCAGCACGGCCGCAGGACGGACCCGGGCAGGGCTGCACGTGCTGCCCGCTGTGCTGGGACACCCAGGCCCGCTCTGCGCGGCTGCAGGACAGACCCGGGCAGGGCTGCACGCGCTCCCGCTGTGCTGAGATACCCGGGCCCACTCAGTACAGCCGCAGGACAGACCCAGATGCGCTCCTGACTGCAGCACCAAGGGCCCGGGCTGCAGCAAGCTGCGCCAACGGGGCTGGCACCTTGCGCTCTGCGGGGCACGGCTGTCTGCAAACCTCACCTCCAGGGATCGCACGCTTTTCTGGCCACTCATTCCTCCTGGGATCTCTTTCGTGTTGTTTTTGATTCAAGTAATGCACGGAGGTCACCTTGGTGCAGAGACAAGGCGCCCCTCTGGCAGAAAGCACCAGTACCTGCGGGGCTGGGCTTTGTGGGAAAGCTCGAGGAGCAGGGGTGCCACCAAACACCTCTGTTCTGGCTCCTCTCTCCTCCCTTTTAGAAGGTCAGGGCTCCTTCGGCAAGGGCAGAATTGTCTGCATTTTTGGCATTTTTTCTATGCTGTTTTCATATAGGCATCTTCTTGATCCTCCTAATCTGCAAGTTTGTTGACTTTTGTCTAGAAAAGTCGCTGACTTGTTGCTCTTAAGGATAGGGCATGTGCCTCAAAGAAAAGTATTGAGATTACCAGGACAGAAGAGTTCCATCCCATTCCCTCCAGCACCTGTTGGCTCTCCTCTTCTCCACACACACTGTTTTGTTCACCTCTGTGCTGGGCAACCTGGCCCTTCGTAAGGAATGCTATTTTCTCACTTTGAGAACTGCCTCGTGCAGTGTAACCGCTGCTAGAATAATGTGAACGGACGAGTATTTGGAGGAGATGTAAATGCCCAGGGTCTTTGCCGCGACGGGTGGGGAAGCTCTCGGTGCAGACGGCCGGGGCGCGAGCGGCCGCCGGTGTCTGGGCTGTGCCGTGCCTGCCGGGGGAGCTGCGGTCGGGCCGGCCCCGCTCCTCCGGAGCCGCCCCGGAGAAGCCCCCGTGGAAGCGGTCCTGGCAGGGTCCCCAGGCACAGAGACGGAATCTTGCCATTGCAAAAGGGCTTGGGAGAGAAAAGCTTAATGCTGTTGGGGGCTGTTTCTGTAGCACGCCCTTCAAACTTAATTTTGGTGGTGTTTGAGCTTAACAAAGCGTTGTCAAACAGGATTAAAGGAAAGCACGTGCCGGGTAGGGGAGTCGCGTGGCGGGGTGCGGAGGCGCCCGGCCGGCCGCGAGCCCACTCGGAGGCGCCCGCTGAGTGCTGCGCCAGTGCCCTGGATTGGAAACGGGGGGCTTTGTCCTCTGCCTCTTTGCAAACCCTTGACGCTTCCAATCCACACAAGAATATCACCAATATTTTACCTTGTGTTTGAAGAGATTGCTTCGTAGTCTAAGGTAGAATACATTTCTATGGAGTATGCACTGAATGAACTGTATTTTGAATGATTGCTTGACGTTAGAAATGGCCTTGTTCAGCAAAGTGCCTTTTATTGCCATTATTCTGTTATAGTTTTGTTACTGTTATTTTATTACTGTTATCTTGGTTCTGTTTACCATTGTTTACTTCACTTTGGCAGGTAAGACTGGTTGCCTTGGTGGGTGCCTTGGGGCTGTCCCCTAGCAGGTTGGGTGGGCGCTCCCGGAGGCTTCCCCTTCCAAACCAACCTCGGGGGCACTCCTGCTGCCAAGGCTGAGTGCTCATTCACCATTTAGAGTTTGGGAACTGCTGATCTTGAAGGTCAATTGCTGAATAAACCTTAAACCGACCTTCTTTTTCCTTAACAGGAGGAGTCTCGGATCCTCAGGGTGAAGGTGGTTTCTGGCATCGATCTAGCCAAAAAAGACATCTTCGGAGCCAGGTGGGTAGTTTGTGTTGAGCGTTTCATACTTTTAAATGCAATCTGCTTAGAAGACAAGGACGCTGTAATTGGTCATAAACATAATGAGAGCTGCTATTGCATGATTACAACCAGTGCAAATCATGGGATGTTTGTTGGCAGGAAAGCCGTTAGTGACACTAGGGACTGTTGGTGCTCCTGGAACATGCCCTGCTCCACCCAGAGAACATCTCCTTGGGTCATCCTGTGCCTTGACTGTCACGTGTAAGGAAGCGCTCAGCCTTGGGCAGGGTTTGATAACTGAAGTTCCTTCCCTCCCCAAATGACCCCGGTTTGATTCAGGAGAGGACGACAGCTCCCGCTCGGTGAGACGGCTCCGCTCTCTGCTGCTTCTCAGCAGCAGCCGGGAGGTCTGGCCGGGCGGCCAGGCTGCCGGGGTCCTTGGGCTCGGGCACACCTGGATGCCACCGCGCACTTCTGAGGCTGGTGCATTTCAGACAGAAAGGCAATAGAAACATTTTATCGTTATTTGGCTTGTGCCACAAGAAGTCTGGTGCAGGAAAGGATTTGGCGTGAGTTGTGCTTTCTTGCTCTGGCTGTGGCAAGTCCAAGCTGTGGTCTTGGTTGAGCCTTGAAATCACTGATGTGTTAAACTGAGACCCGAGGGGAAAGGAGCCTTCCGGAGAGGCCGGGGCAGTCTGCCCGCGCGCGCATCGGTGTGGGGTGCGCGCACCACGGCCGGCACCGTGCTTGGCGCCAGGAGAACCCCTGCCAAATGGGAAAACTGGTTTTAGGTGGTCAAGTGGAAACACATAGACATAGTCACTCTGTTTGTTCTCCTGAGTCTTTTGTTTTGAAGGAGTTAGTCATGGGTGTAAAGTGAGCATATTAAAAAAGGAGGTGGAAGAACTTTCCTCCAAGCCTAGGCTTGTTGTGTAAATAGTAAATTAAAGCATCACATCCTTTGGAGGTGAAGTGAGGGAAACACTGGTTCTGAGCTCCAAACTGATGCAGAAAACATCCTTTTTCTCGGAGGGCTAATTCCAGGTTTGACTTTCTCTGCTGTTCATAGCTCTAAGTTTGAGGAGATTCTTTAGTAAAAACAACCCAAGTTATGTAGAAGTATCACGTTGAAGATAGTGGTAGCTAGTTTGACGCTTACTGAAATGACTCTAACTTCTGAGTTTATAAATGAGATTACCTTGTTTATTTTAAATGGTGCTTGCAAATTGTCCCTTAGCTTGCCTTTCTAGCTTAAAACTACATGAAAGCAGCAGTTAAAAGTTTTTAATCAACTTGAACTGTTTTTGTGAAATTTGCCACGAAGGTTCCCTGGTAGCTGTGTGCAGGATATGGTGAGACAAAGCTCCCTCCTTTCCTTCCCCCGAATTCGCTGTGGAGAAGGCTGGCTCTTGATGCTGCCGCAGGCACCGAAAGAAGCGGCTCTCGCAGAGGCGCCCGAGCGCTGGCCAGGCTGCCTGTGCCCGCGCGGTGCCCGCGTGCCGGCCGCGCCGTGGCACCGCTGCCCGCCGTGGCACCGCTGCCCGCCGTGGCACCGCTGCCCGCCGTGGCACCGCGCCGCAGCTGGGACCCAGACGCCGCAGCACAGACGTAGCCGCAGGAGCAAATCCTGAGGCAACAGGGACTAGCGCAGAGAAAATGAGGCTTTTATCAAGAACGCGAACCATGGCGTTGCCCGGTTTGGGTGCTAGCTTTGCTTTTTCTAGATCTCGTTTAATTTGGCCTTTATATACTACTATGGGTTTTTGTAGTTGACGTATTTATTTGGGTGCATTTATATCCATTTGACTCTTCAAAGGGTTGTGGTATCTTCTTCAGCCATACTTTTCATGGATCTCTTGTAAATATTTAAGAAATTATATTCAAAAGAACTCCTGAAACTTGTTTCAAAATTTATTTATAAAAGTTAAAAAGAAAACAGAAAACTGCTGTCTTTCAAAATTCACACAGTGAGTGAATTTTGAGGCTAGTACTGGTGATGTTCCGGCAGAGAGCGACAAAGATGATCCAGGGAATGGAACATCTCTTGTATGAGGAGACTGAGTGAGCTGGGCCTGTTCAGCTTGGAGAAGGGAAGGCTGAGAGGGGATATGGTTAACATGGATAAGTTCATGAAGGGGGAATGCAGGGAAGAAGGGGCCAAGCTCTTCTCATTGGTGGCCAGTGATAGGACACGGGGACATGGCCATAAGCTGAAACACAGGAGGTTCCATCTCCAGGTGAGGAGGAGCTTCTTTACTGTGAGGATGACAGAGCAGTGGAACAGGCTGCCCAGGGAGGCTGTGGAGTCTCCTCAACAGCCTCAAGTCCACAGGGCTTCCATGAACACTGCAGAGCTAAAAACATAGGCTGGGGCGGTGGCGTGCTCGGGCACGAGAGCAGCACAGAGCAGTGCAGCATGTGCTCGGGCACGAGAGCAGCGCAGTGCGTGCTCGGGTGCGAGGGCAGTGCAGTGCAGAGCGGGGCAGCGTGTGCCCGTGCCGTGCTGCCCTGCTCCGGGAAGCAGCCCTGTGCAGGGGCTGCCCTCCATGCGGCTTCCCCTGCTTGTTTTGGGGCCTTGCGTACCAGCCTGCTGAGGTGTCCCCATTCCACGCTACTTGAACGTGGGTCTGGCTTGAGTCATCCCCAAAAGCATCTTCCTGGCATAGCTGCCAAGTCCGCGCTCTGTGATATTCTCCTGCTGACAGTTTTGTTGGGAATCAATATGGAAGAGCTGATTAGATTTGGGCTAGATTAATAGATTTTGCATTGGGGCTAGAAGGAGCATGTAATGTTTGAACTAAGCCTGAGGGTGAGGAAAATGACAGGGTTACAAAGCAAAAAAAACCAAATTTACCATCCTGCTCAGGTTCCCTAGGCGCCAGCAATCGTCTGTGGGCTGCATTCTCTGGGTACGGACACAGGGCTCAGCGCCCAGCCTCGAGGGGGTAGCAGCTTCCCCTGGTGTCCCCGGGGCTCCCCTGGTGTCCCCAGGGTACCCGCTGGGGGAAGGCGCGCGGATGGGCACCCGTGGTGGCGCGTACGAGTGGACATGTGGTGGTGCTGCGGCCGAGGGCCCGTCCTCGGTAACGCTGCTCTGGGGAGAGAGGCAGTCGAATGACTGTGCAAGCCGTTTAACACTTGCTCCTAGCTGTATAAACGTCTGTTGTAAGGTGTTCAGCGAAGCCTTTGGTCAGAGGTCGGATTGCGGCGGCGCTGGCCTCTTGCTGGGCTCTGGGGCCCCGGTCTTGCAGGTAGTGAGAAGGTTTCTGTGCAGCCAGGTGAGCTACAAAGCGGGCTTTGTCTTGTAGATCAACATGGACTTTTCTTACAGCATTTAATTAAATCTAATATCAAAACCACCACTTACAGACTTGTGGAGGCTGAAAGCCACTTTTTCCTGAAGACACTTGTTGGAAACCCCTGCCAGTTCAGAGCACTAAGGAACCAGGGCTTTTCTCCTCAAGGTGGCAACAAGAAAGATACTTAGTGCTTTTAATTCTGTGTTTTCTTTTTTGTTTTAATTTTTTGGCGTTGCTGGTGACTGTGGCATACGCGGGGTCAGCCATGCCTGGGACCGTGGTCAGGGTGACCCCAAGGCAGCGCAGCGCGAAGCCAAGCGGTGCCGCCCGGGGGGGCAGTTGAACGTGGGCCGCTCCAGCTGCAGCTGCCCTGCGCTCGGGAGCTCCTGGTGCGTTACCCCTTGTGCCGTCGCGAGACAGCATGAGGCTCTGCGGCAGTGCCGGCACCGGCGCCGTGCCGGGGTGCTGGTGATCCCGCTCGGAGCCGGCGCGGCCCAGCGCAGCCTGCCGCTTGGCCACCGACCGTACCGCCCTGCGCCGCAAGCCTTGGCGCTTTGCTTTGTTTTCCTGCTGTTCCACAGCCAAGCTTCCTCAGGTGCTGCGACTTACTAAATCCCGCTGCTGGAGGTACTTATATTCCTGTATGCAGTTAAGCAATGCAAATTGTAATGTAATTTGTCTCAACTATGCAGTGCTCCAAACAGGTGGCTGTAACTTATTGCTCTTGGGCTCTCTGTGAGCTACGCGGTGCTCCAAAGTGCACGTTGGCCCGTTTCCCTGCTCGTCGCTGCAAGGTGCAGAGCGCAGCCCTGCTGTGCTCAGCCTGTGTGCATGCCCAGTGCCCTGCACGCTACTGTGAGGCACAGAGTGCAGCTCTGCACTGCTCCGGCCCGCTCGTTTTCCTGCGAGGTGCAGGGCACAGCCGCACTCCAACACGTACCCGTTTTCCTGTGGTCAGAGTTGATGTTGCAGCAACTTGCTTCATTCGCTGGGCCCCTCTGCTGCAGAGCTGCCTTCCTGAAGGGGATGCCGGGGGACTTGGGGCTTTGATCGTCCCGCGTGACTCAGTTACAGGAATAGAATGCCCTTATTTATAGGTAAACTTTTATCTGTAGATGAGCTTTTACTGTGGATTTATGGACGCTTGGCGGGGCGGGAGCAGAACCTTGCGCCACCCCTGTGGGCTCTCACAATGACTGGTGGAGTTGGTGGCGTCACCGTCACTGAAGTGAGTTACCCCATGTGCTTCTCTCTTGTGCAGAGGTGGTTTTGCACCATTTCGTCAAAATGCAAGATGAAAAGGGGATCTCACAAGCCCCATAAAACATAGGGTGTAATAACCCGTTTTTGTTCCTAATCCGCTGACAGGGGCCGGGGCGTGGGGGCCGTGGCGGTGCATGCCAGGCAGGCAGTGCCCGGTGCTCGCACACACACGTGCACAGTGCCAGCTTCAGCGCGCTCGCTGCCGCTGCCCTCAGCCTTGCAGCCAGCGCTCCCCGGGCTGCTGCGAAACTCGTGGATCCATTTCGAGAGCATGGGCCCATCTGAGCTGAACATGTGGAAACCTCGCTGTGTTGCAGGGCTTCAGCAGGAGCACCCACTGAATAAGGCTCCTGTTCCTGCAGACCTGAGCCTTAGCAGTCGTGAGGGGCAGCTGCGATGGGCTCCTGTTCCCGGTCTCTGCTACGCTTGCTTTTCTTTTTTCTTTAGATATCGATCCGTTCAGCACGTGGCCGCTGTGGGATTGCACTGCGATAGGCAGTACATGCTAGCAATACGTTTGAGGTGACAGTTGGCTCAGCACGCCATGGAAACAGGAAGGTTTCCTAGGGTAGCAGAAATGCACATGTTGCGGAGCAGGGGACAGGGAGGAGGCCAACTGAGGCCCTCATTAAGCGCAGACCAAGGTGCGCTCTGGAATGAGAGGTAGCAGATGGAGGATGGGAGGGGATTTGCAGGGAGCCGCTGTGCTGGGTAACCTGGAGGTGGTTTGCTCACGCTTTGGTTCCCGCATCTGGGAAGCTTTGGTGTGCCTTGAGCCTCCTGCAGGACAGTAAAGGCCATCAGGCTGCCGGGCATCACGCGGGCTCATCAGGGCCCCGTGAGGCAGCAGCACTGTGTGTGCCGCGTTGCTGCGGATGCGCGGCCTGGCACCTCTCTGCTGAAGGCAGCGGGGCCGGGCGCCCTGCAGGCTGCGTGCGCCAGCGCGCCCCGGCAGCCGCTGTGTTGCTCTGCGCTGCTCCGCACTGCGCTGCACTGCACTGCTCCGTGCTGCACCGCGCTGCACTGCGAGCTCGCGCTCGGCAGCCGCGTCCCGCGTGCGCAGCGGCCCGTGCGGCAGGGCCGGGCAGGGGTGTCCACGTGGACGCCGTGTCCGCCCGCGCCTGTCCCCCGGTCAGGATGGAGGCGCCTGCGCTCAGACACTCCGGGTTACCTGCCCAAGAGCTGCCCACAGCTGCTGCTGCTGCGCCCAGCGCTGCCCCCGCCAGGGGAAGGAGCCTCCTGCCCACGTGTTGGAGCTCAAGCTTCTGGGTCTTAAATGGGTCAGAACTGCTGTCTTGCCTTCCTCTGCGTCTGATCGCAGTAAATCACTGAGTGGAAGGGATCTAAGGTAGCAGCGGCCTCAATGTTTTATGTACTTTCCCTGTTTCCTCCTATATTTAGGAGTGTTGCGTGTTTATGGTTGGGAGGCTGCGTGTGCTGGATCCTAGCCCGCAGTGCTCTTTTCTAGCAGGCGTGCAGAGCTGCTGCACGGCTGCCCACCAGCGGCAGAGGCGGAGGAACCTGGCAGACCTCCGCTTCGGGCCAGCAAATAACCACTTGGGGCTCTTGCTTACAGAGTTCTGAAGTCAATGTATGAAGAGTGCCACCCTGAAACTATTACTGTGTGAATACATAAAAAATACTCCGTTTAAATTGAAAACTAATGTGAATAAGCAGGAAAATATTAATAAGCAATATTATGTAACTAAGTGCAATCTCTTGAGCCCTTGGGAGTATTAACAGCATGTTGCCAGCACGTAGCTCACATGCTGTTGCAGTTAAAAATGCTGTTTTGGGCAGGAAGTGAGCAGTAGTTACCACGTACCTGGGTAGACGACGGTGCTGTGCTCTGCGGCGCCCCGTTAGCCGCAGCCTCCAGGTTCCCCCCAGCCCGTGGTCCGAACAGGATCCGGCTGCGCGGGGCAGCCGTGGCTCCATGCGGTGCTCGGCGGCTGCCCCGGCCCCGCCGTGAACGGGCTCCACGCGCCCCGTGTGTCCGGGCCAGGAAGGCACCGCGCAGCCCCCGCATTGCCCTTCCCGCTGGCACGCGGACTCCTGTCGAGCGGTGCCCTCCAGCAGCAAACTCGGCGCTTCCCATCGCCCGAAAGGGAAGGAAAGGGAAGGAAAGGGCCATCCCCGAGGGAGACCGGAGAGGCCACCAGGCCTTGAACCGAGCGCTCCTGGGACCTGCGTCCCCTGAACGGGCGGCCCGTGCTGCCCGCTCCTTCCCGCGTTTGCGCTCTGTGAGCCGCGCTATCTTCCGCAGGCTGCGGGGAAGGCCGAGTGGCGCTGGAGGGGGGAGCAGTCGCGGGGAGCCCTTGCCGTGGACGAGCATGGTGCGTGGAAGGGGCCGGAGCAGCCGGCTGCGCTGCGCTGCGCTCGCCTGCGCGCTGCCTGTCGCAGCCCTTGCAGCGCTGCAGAGGGAGCAGCCCCTTATTGCACGGGAAACCTCCTCCTGAGCGGAGTGTCCTTGGTTTAAATACAACCTGATATCCCTTGAGCCCACGAATGTAGGGTTGGCTCGGCTGAGGCCATTGGAGGCCTGGCCTTGCTGGCAGGCTGCACCAGCAGGGCCAGCCGATGCAGCGGGAGGCCAGTGAGCTGCTCGTGAGAGGAGGCCTAGCCCGAGGTGGCCACGGGGCTGCGGGTCCCCCGAGCCACAGCAAGTCCTCGCACAGTGAGTAAGCGGAGTGGAGGGAGGCAGGGCCACTGCTCAGGGCCTTCAGCCACTCCTGCGTTATTAGCTCCTTGCTCCCACTTGGGAGCTGGGACGGGAGCCGCTCGGGAGGCCGCGGTGCCTGGGCCGCTGGGCGCCGGGGAGCAGAGGCCTCGGAGGCCCCTGGTGTTCCTGAAGGCGGGAGATGCTCAGCTCGCGTGGCGCTGCACTCAGCGCTGCCCTGCTGCTCGTGCCGCGTGCCGCGCCGGCCGGGGCTCTCGAGCCGCGCGGGGCTGGCACGGAGCAGGTCCGCGGGGGCTGCGCGCCGCAATGCCTGCCCCGCTTCCGGAGGGCGCCTGCGTGCGCCCAGAGCCTACTAATAACCACTTTGTTACATGACAACTGCAGATCTGTTGAGGAATTTACCGTGAAATGTGGTTGAGTAATAGGTGTTTTCCTTGGCCCCAAGAATAGGAAAGTATTGTCTGCCAAATGCTTAAAGTGCCGTGCATTCTTCTCCTGAATTTAATTTTAAAGGAGTGATTTGGGATGAAGAGACAGGTTAAGGTATAAATTACCCTTAGCTCTTATTTTAACGATAAGAACTGCAGTTTTTCCGACAGCTCTGCTCTGACTTTCTGCAGTCCTTCCGGAGCCGCGCGCTCCCCTCAGCGGCCGCCCTGTCCTGCGGGTGGGTGCACACACCGCTGCCTTCAGCTGCAGCTGCTGAACCAGAAGCTTTTAAAAACTGAAGCAGAAGCTTTTGGAAACTGAGCTACTTATTTTGCTTGGCCTTACATATTTACAACCAACTTAGCTGTTAGAATTCGAGCCTGGTTCTAAGTAACAGCTTTCTGAAAAGCTTAGCTGTTATTTATAGACTTCCAAACACCGGGAAGTTTAGTATCAGTCAGATGTATTCCGGTCCTCAGGAGTTTGTGTAACTGCAATGCATGGAATTGGCTAATTATGTTTCGGGTGTTGGAACCCATGTCCCGTGACGTGAGAAGCCCATTAGCAAGCGCTGCGCACGCTGCCGGGCGCCACCGAAACGCGGAGCCGTCGCGGGCCGGCACGGCCGGGAGCAGCGCCCAGCCACACGCGGGGGCACGCGCGACGCCTCGAGGGGCGCTTGCCGTGCGGCTCCTCGGGGTGTCAACGGTGTTTGTCTGACTCGTGAAAAAAATCAGGCAATTTGAGCACCTTTGTGCTTTTAAATATTCTGTGTTTTACAGTCTTCTGGGTAGAGCACAATCTAAATTAACCGTCCATATACAGTGTCCTTTGAAAGTTTGCTTTTGGGACAAGAACTGGGCTGTTAATTCTCTATAATGTTGAAATTCTTTGGGTACAGAGATCTTCAAATGAACAAAGGAATGGTAGGGAAAAATCCTGAAGAGTTTTCCTGTGAGTTATTGAAAATTCACCCTGGAATCAACGAGTGCTGATGTCTGTAATGGGATGTGATCATAGGTCAAAGGCAAATGCGCTGGAGTCCGTGCTGCTGCGGAGGGCGTGAGCGGTGGGCGCAGGAGGGGACGCGGGTGCGTGCGGGAGGGCTGCGCGGGTGGGCGCTGGGCAGCCTCGCGCTGGGCAGCCTCGCGCTGGGCAGCCTTGCGCGCAGCCGGCCCCGCTGCAGACCCCGCTCCCTGGCGCCGTGCGAGGGCGGCCTGCCCTCGTGGGGCTGCTGCCACGGCTGCCGGCCCTCGCGCCGTGACGCGCTGCGCCGCGGGGAGCCTGGTGCCGCTGCTGCGAGCACCTCCGGGACGGTGCCACCCCGGGCTGCCGTGCCCGTGGGGAGCCCTTTGCTAAAGGCACATGAGAGACAGAGCGCAGAAACCTGTGCAGCCAGAGCCCGGTGGCGGCTCTGTTCCCAGTGCAGAGCTGCCTGTGGGGCAGTTTGCACTCGAAGATAAGCACTGCTGACTGCTGCTGAGGAGCTGGCTGGGGACAGTCCCTGGCGTGGGGCTGGAGCTGCTTCCCCTGCAGCCTGGGGCGCCCGGGCAGCGCCGCCTCGCCAGGCTGCTCACAGGGAGCACGGGGACCTGGGGCGCCTGGCATGCGGGGATGCCTGCCGCTGGCCAGGACACACGGTGAACAAGAACAGAAAGCAAAGCTCTAGGGCCTGGAGCCCCCTCACCAACCTTGCCCATTAGCTCATGTCTTCGCTCTGTGCTTTCAAGTACATCTTCTCAGCAGAGCATGAAAACATTTGGTATTGCTGCCAAATTACTGCCTGTTTACAAATATTTCTCCAAAATTACTGGCTGCCCAGGACTTGAAGTTGAATTGCACAGGAAAGGAGACAGTTTGAAGTGACTTTAAAGCATAGTTTCAGATGGACATTTTAAATATATTCATCAAACAGGTTGCTTGGCAAGCAGGAACATTGGCGTGCTGTGACTTTGGAGGCTGTGGCAGGAGCAAGCCTGGCCTTCAGGTCTGCTCTTGCAGGCGCTGCCTTTGCTCAGCCTGCGAGCCCCGCTTTGCCGTGAGACTGTGTGGCGGGAGCCCGTGGAGCAGGATGCGGTGGGGCCATGGAGCGGGATGCAGTGGGGCCGTGGAGCGGGATGCTGTGGGGCCGTGGAGCGGGATGCTGTGGGGCCGTGGAGCGGGATGCTGTGGGGCCGTGGAGCGGGATGCTGTGGGGCTGTGGAGCGGGATGCTGTGGGGCTGTGGAGCGGGATGCAGTGGGGCCATGGAGTCAGGCACTGTGGGGCCGTGGAGCGGGATGCTGGGGGGCTGTGGAGCGGGATGCTGTGGGGCCGTGGAGCAGGATGCCGCTCCACGCGGTGCTGGTTCCCCCTCGCATGCACCTTAGCTCAGCTGCAGCACCGCGGGGCAGCCCATGCGGGCGCTGCTGCCTGCGTGTCGCACACGGAGCTCGCGCTCGCGGGCAACTTTTGCCGTTCTAGCACCCATGCTGCGTTTCCTGCACCCTGCCCCTGCCAGCCGCCTCCCGGTTCTCCCGCTCCCAGCGGCAGCTGGAAATGCTCGCGGGACGGAGCTGAGGGGCCGGCACGGGGGATGGCTGTGAGGGGCGACCGGAGGCACCACCACCCGGCGAGGCCTGCGCGGCTGGCGGGGTGTGCGCTCCCGTCCCGTGTTCCTGGGGGGCTGCCGGAGCTCGGGCGCCCCCCCACTTGGGACTCACCTGGGCCCTCGTGCACGTGCAGGGGGTCCCGGCGGTGACAGCAAGCAGCAGTGCTGGTGTCCGCATCGAACCGTCCCTGTCTGCCCTGCTGCACCACATATCGATTTGAGCTGATTCAGGCAAATAGATTAGATGTCTTAGTAATTTGTTATAGTCGCTTCGTTTCAGGAAAAATACTTTGAATAAAAGTTGCTATTTTATCCACATTAAATAACAAATTTATATTGCAACTGCATGTGGCTGTGGAATTATGCTCCCACTAAATGTGACATTTTCTTTTGCAGTGACCCCTATGTGAAACTTTCTTTGTATGTAGCAGATGAGAACAGAGAACTCGCTCTGGTGCAGACAAAAACCATTAAAAAGGTAGGTGTATGGTTTAATCTCACAGCTTTGGAGGCCCAGGGCTGCTGGGATGCGCCTCGGGGAAGCAGGGGACACTTGGCACCTGGTGTAGACGTGCAGGAGCGCGTGCGTCGCGTGCACGAGGGGCTGCTGGGGAGGTGGGCGGGAGAGCCCCCTGCGTGGGCACGTTACCGTGACGCGTGGCATGTTGTGCGTCACGTGCAGCGCTCACCGCTCCGCTTCTCGGGGTTACATTGTGATGAAAGACGTTTCTGAAATGAGGGGCCAAGAAACTGTATTTTAATTAGTGCTTGCTTGACTTTTAGCAAAAATGGTCAGTCTTCAAAATGATCCCTTTCAAAGTTTGATGTTTTCAAAATTGTTCCTCGATACAGACCTTTAAAAGAGGGACTCGAATGGCAAAAGATAATGCCATAAGAAAATCCCCCAAATGCACTGAAAATTCTTTCACTTGTAATGCAAAAGCTAAGCTTCCTTTAAAAAGAAATTTGCAAAGCAGAATGGGGAGCACTGTTTTATTTGGAACACAAAATAGAAAGATCCACTCTAAAAATCAGAGTACCAGCTGTCATTTGTGGGCAAGTCAATGCCAGATCCGGGACCGTCGCGGACGCTCCGGGTGCTGAGAGACAAGGCGGGTGAGCAGCCCGTCCCCTCCGAGGAGAGTGTGAACAGCGAGAACCTGCCGATGGGCCCCGCGTGGCGGGTCAGGGCTCCGCGGGAAGGGGCCGCTCGCAGGCTGCACGGAGGGTCACACGCTTACGGGCTGCACGGCTGCAGCGGCGCCTGGCGCGGGAGCCTTGTGCAAACGCGCCCTAACTGCGGTGTTCGCCATACCCGCTACAGAGGAGTTCTTTTTTTTTTTTTTTTTTTTTTTTTGATTCCTGGTACTAAGGCAGTGATTTCATCTGTCAGTTCTTTAAAAGGTTATCCCGTTCCCTCAAACTGACTGCTCTAGGCTCTTAAAGCTTTGCTTCTCCTTTAGTGGTGATAACTCCTGTCTGCACACTGACTCCCGTCAGCTATTCGGCCTTTACTGTAATGTCAAGCATAATTTTCCATACCTAAATATGTTTTTTTTTCTCCTGTTTGACTTTCATTACTTAGTAGCACCACTTCTTTCCTCGTTCCCTTTTTATTTATATGGTCGAAAAACCTCGTTCGTGCTTGTTGTGATATCCTGTGGAAGATCTAGCTCAGCTTGACTCTTGGCAGGTCTTTATCTCTGCGCTACTTGCCCTTTTTAGGCTGCAGCTCTTTTTGCTGATGGGTCTTTTTTGTTGTTGCTTCTCTGCGAGCATCCACTATGAAGCAGTTATTCATCCATTTATTTCTGGAGTCTTTCTTCACACGAGCCTTTCTCCTTCACTGGTGTTTCTCGCTGGCGCTCCGGGAGCCGCGCTGCCCGCGCTGGGTGGCTGGAGGCGGAGGAGCCGCTGCCCGGCTGCGGGTGCCTGTCCCCGGGCTGCCTCGCGGACCCAGCGCTGCTGGGAACGAGCAGTCTGGGGAAGGCAGCTCCCAGGCGCGCGCGTTGTGGCCGGCCGGGCGGGCGGTCAGCCCGGGTGCTCGGCGGCGCCAGGGGAGCCTTGTGCCGAGGTTCCTGGCGCAGCAGCGCCCGCAGCGGCTCGCGGGGCCGTCCCGCCGAGGCCGGGCCGGGAGCCGTGTCCGCGC
>JAVCKT010043909.1:2743-17393 GCA_032273925.1 Rhynchotus rufescens
CATGCCCCTGTAGCTTCATTAGCTCGTATCACCTTCCTCTGAGCAGTGAATCAACACTTGCCTTCGTGTTACCCCTCACTACTGCTGTGCTTAGAGACTATTTTCTAGTTACCCTTCATCTCCTCTGAGGTTCTCGTGTTTCACTTTGTGACTTACAGACATGAAAACATCTTCCTTCAAGTCATGTCCCAGGATCCATCTGGCCTTTCATCCTGTCTCCAGCCAAGGTCAATGGTAGATATTTAGAGAAGCATAAGAATGGGGCAAATGTGTATTAATATTGTGACAGTCTCTAATGACTCGTAGCTGAGGAACTTCCTGAGCAAGAGGCTGTGTCTTTGTATGTAATAGCCCTAGGTGGATTCTTCTTGCGTGTCTGCCTGCCTGAGATAAGCCAGCTGAAGCTCTCACTGGGACGTGAAGAACATTGGAGTTAGCGAGCGCTCTCAAAAATGTCCGGGTTTGATGAACCAGCACTTTCTAGCTCTCCTTTCTGTTCTCCCCAAACCTTGAAGGAAAAGAGAATGTTGAAGAATTTACACCATTTGTGATGGTGGCTGCAACTACGCTTGTATGTTTAGCTGCAGCTGAGGCAGCAGGGCAGCACAATAGCTGTCAGCTGTCTGGCAGTGCAAACGAGGGCACCTCGGCAACATTCAGGATTTTATAAATGGCCTCTGAAGTCAAAAGACAAGACATCAGTGTATTGCCCAAGCATACATAGTGCAGCTTAGAGCAGGGCTACCTCGAATAGGTTTAAATAGGTTTAAAGTAGGCAGTGCAGGGTTTGGTAGAAAGCTCTGAAGGTAGATGAATTCATCCTGCAGCCAAGACCAAGCTTTGTGATCCTGCAAGAGGACATCAGCAGCAGGCAGTACTGCAGAGCTGAGATAAAAACATATTTGGAGAATCAAACCCAGCTGGAGCCTTCAGGCTCAGCACGGTACTTGCATTAGGGGACTTTATAGATGGCTGCAAACATTTCCTAGGCCAAAAACTTCCCTATAGCAACAGGTAAGGAAAAAAAAAAATCAACACTGTCCTGTGACTATTTTGATATGTATGCCAGTAATAATCAAATGAATCCCAACTAATATTTCTTTTCTTCATTGATCCAAGTCATATTTTGTATGTATAAAACAGCTTCCTCTTTATTATTCATTGCTGCAGGTTGGACTACTTACCTGGCCTTATGAGCTTTACATACATTTTTTTTTCCAAGTGTCTAGAAGTCACCTAGACATATACCATGCTTTGGAAGGCAAAAGGAAGGAAATCCCAGGAGCAGGAGTCAGGCAGAGGAATAACCACCATGCGAGTACTCTCTTGTGTTCATTTTTTTAGGCAAAATAGGTACCAACTTAATTCTGCATTTTATTATCCAACACATATGCATGGGCTTGTGCATGTGTGCATGCACACACCTACCCACATATACCAAAAAAAAAAGTTGCATGTTAGGTTAGCTCAGATTTTCAGAAATAGAGAAGCTTTTCACCTTTTTTTTTCTAAGACTCAGAGCAGTTTTGCAGACACAGCTGACAGAGCTTAGACCTTTTACGCTAGGATTAATCTCTACTAATTTGGGTTGCCTAGCGGTTAGGCGCTCTCTATAGTTAATAACGAGAGAGAGAGGCACCTCCAGAAATCAGAGTCTAAAGAGGTGGATCATTTATCATCTGGATGCTACGCAGACACCTTCACAGCTAGCTTAAATTAGATGTCTCACTTTTAAGATAGTTAAAGTTAGAGGAAACAACTCTTCTTCCCAGCTATTTGACTGCTGTCAGACAACTTAATAAGATCATCTGAATATGCAAATAACTGAGTGCAAAAAGTGAGAGAAGAGAAAAATACAATTTGTGTTCAGATAAAAATATATCGGAGAATTTGAGAGTCCAGTTAGGGCTGGATTTTCAGCATCTTGGAGCATGCAGGCACATATATCAGAATCTGCTAGCAAGACCAGCTTACCTTTAAGGCGCAGGTATGCAGCTCCTGTATCCAGTTAAGAGCAGGGTTTGCAGGTAAAGATGCCACTGTTAATTTTAATGGACGTAAATGAGCAGACACTAACCTGCACAAATCACTGGAACGGTTGAGGTGTGCCCATGGCTATGTAACATTGAAGATGCTTCTGGTGCTTATGGAGGAACTAGGAAAAGTCTGGCACAGTTGAAACATTAGAGAATATTTTCCATCATCCAGAAGGACTTTATTTACAAAGTATTGGATTTTTTTTAAATACACAATGTTGTTAATTCTCCTCAATATATTAAATACATACCTAAGATATAAGAATAATCCAAGAGTGCAACTTGAGAGGTGGTTCTTTTTGTTTTCAATATACAGTTATTTAGTTTTTAATAACGTCCAAAAAAGCATTACCCAAAACTTCAACACTCCTTCAGGTGACTGAATCAAAAGAACATTTCAGATCTTCTTTTCTTAAAGATAGGAAAGCAAATGTCAACCTGCTGTGAAAGAAGACCTAGTCCTGTGCATCAACAACATGACTTTTTCCCTTACATGTCAAGAAAGCTTCAATTTCAAAACTGCCCATCCAAATCTTTTTGTAAGTGCAGATATACAAGACAAAACACAAACGCCTAGGCCGTTACCTCAATCATTCTTGATTCTTTAAGAGGTTATCTAAAGCACCTCACTCACAGAGGAGAGTGCTGTATTATATTTGCTTGCACTGCTGCATAGAATCTAGCAAAAAATTTCCTTTCCATCTAGGTATTTAGCCTGTGCCCACCAACATGGGTTTACCTTCAGCGACTCCAAGAGGGTTAACACAAATAGGGGTTAGAATGGCATGTTGTCTGCGTTTGGTCACAATCATTTCTAAGATTTTAGAAGGGAAACAATGAGCAAATCTCATTTGGGCAAGACAGCAGTTTTTTCTTCAGTCATCTTTGGAAATTCTTGCCTATGTGGCATCAAGCATGATCGCAAATTTAAAAGTCATCTATAAAGTCCCATATTTTCCAACATGACTAAATATTTCATATAAGTTACACTTGAGCCAAGGTTCAAGTCCTGATCTTGGCAATTGAGCTACCAGTTCTTGCATTGCCAAAGCTCTCGCCTACTCTAAAGACACTCAATGCTTAAATGCCTTTTAAATAGGCAAGTGATGTAACTTTCACAATCATGTTTGGCAAATACAGTCTTGGCATCAGTAATGGAGAATGGAAGTATTTTTATTACGAATGCACATTAAGGATTTTATATGTACTTGTTATTATGAGTATGTGACTGGCAATTCCATACATCTATTGTACTTTTATGCTACACTGTAGCATTTCATAATGGGGAAGCACAATATGCATGCATTACCTGTTAATTTATAACTATTCATATGCTGCCAATTACGGGTTTTATGGTAATTCTTAGAAACCAGCTGTCTTCAAAACCAGACAATTAATTAATTCATTGTGAACTTTGTTTTGTTCGTGGTTGCATACTTCTATTTTGTTTGTTTCCCCTGGCCTGCTTGTGCTTCAGAAGAGAGACTTGCTTTCTCCCATTCCCTGACAACACGGGAAATATGTTTATATAAATGGGAGAACTGGTTCAGATGGTGGCATTTCAAGAGAGGAAGCGGAGGTTGCACTCTGAAGATGAACATAAGCATAATTTGAAGGGGTAACAATGAACTAAACTGTATTTACACAAGCTCTGCCAATAACAGCTCACAATCTTCACATGATGTTTTATTCCTATTAACACAATTACACAATTGGTTGTTACTTGGTATCGTCGCCATCCTATAAATCTTTCTGCAAGATAGGAAATCTAGTCCATTTTGCCATCATCTTTCACATTAAGCACACATCTCCTGCTGCTGTACTAGGGGGAAGTAAAATCTAAGGATTCTTTAAAACACTTCATTATTTTTTAATTCTACGGTACAGCACATTAAAATTAAAATGAAAAGCCCTGCACCTTATATTACTTGATGAGCTTTACAGAAATTGTCATAATTGTGTGGGGGTTTTTTAATGACTGCTTCTTGTAAAATACCTTTGGTAGCGTGAGATCAAAGCAAAGCAGAGGTGTCTGCTACAAGATGATAATTCAGGTAAACACACTCAATGGTAAAAATGCAAATGTTGAAATATGATTGACTTTGCTTCTATTTAATGTTTATTTTCCCTGCCAAAGCAACGACAAGTTCAAACTAATTCCAGACCTGCTATGAAATAAATCGAAGTCAACTCGTTTTTGTTTTTTTTAACTTAACCTAGATCTCCAGTGGTGAAGCGCTCCTCAAAGGTACCATCTCCGCAGTGCTGCATATTCCCACACTGCGACCTGCTCGCAGACTCAAACATTTTGGGTCAGTGCGATGCCTGGCACGAGCTTGAGGGGGGAAAGGACCAAAATCCACATGGCTGCGCTTAGCCGTATCGCGTCCTTCATCCATGAGCCCTCTGTGCTGCTGTGGAGTGGCTGCTGGTTTGGGTCATCCCAGTGTTATTTTGAAAATGCCTTTTTTTTTTTTTCCCCCCAAGGAGGCCAGTGCAGCTGGCTCGGTGTGAACTTCCCTGAAGTATCTGCATTAGGCCAAAGTCCGTGCTTTCAAGGTGAGTCCACTGGAGCCTGGGAGCCCCTTGGACTGGTGCCACATTTCTATGTGGCATCTTCCCCAGCACTTGCAGCGACGCAGGAAACAAGCTGCAACTCCACTATGGTTAATTTGTGTTAGTGATGAGACCCCTCGTTGCTGAGGTGCCGGGGAGGATTCGCAGCGAGGCCGGGTGGAGGCCAGGCTGGCCCAGGGCTCCTGGCTGCTAGCGGCGCTTGCCTCTTATTCCTGCTCCGCTCCCCAGCTTCTTACAAATATTAATATTCCCTCCAAAACAGGGTTCTGTCTGGATGAGAGCACGTTAGCACAAGGAAATGTCAAATAGTCTAATTTGAACGCTTTTAGAAAACAGACATAAAATTGAGACTGTAATAGTATAAATAGAGAGGTGAAATTACACTCCAGCAGAGAAAGGGAGAAATAGAGAGGCGCTGAGACAGAGTTATAGACAGCTAGACATCCATTATGTGTCTATATTGAAACACACTTATCCACAATAAGAAACACACGTCTACCCACGGAGTCACACAACACGTTACACTAACGCTCACGGAGGGGCGCCGCGGGCTGCCAGCCCTGCTCGCCCTCCTGCGCCCGCCGGCCTTTCCACGTGGGAACGAGCTGGCCCCGGAGCGCGGCGGGGGCGTCTGCCCGGCTCCGTTTTGTGGGGGGTTTTGTCTGGTACCGGCCAGCGTAGCCCCTACGCGCCTTTGGCTACCTCTAAATCCCCAAGTTTCCCATTTCCTCTCACTGAGCGGTTCTGCGCTTGCAGAGCTGAGCTGTAAATACGGTCAGTAAAAAGGTATAGGATAAAAACAATCCTTTCGGGAATATTTTTTTTTTCTTTCAGCAGGTTATGACACAAATAATACAATTTAGAATAATTTTTAAGAGTTTTTGTTTATTCACATGTTTATTCAAATCCTTTTGCTGGCTCGGTACCCAGTGCAGCCCCATGAACACCCCTATCAGCACAACTGGGAGGATGGCGAGGCACAAGGCAAAACTCTGTGAGCTCGCCCGGCCATCCAGGAGAATGGGATGTAGCATGAGAGGATACCCAAGTGCAGCTTGGATATAGGAACTGGCTTGGGAAAAAAAAAAAAAAGAGGACACCGGAGACATTTTAGACTAACTTTTCTGCTGGAATGTAAAATGTTTTGCTAGGAAAAAGGGAGAAGAGCTACTCAAAGGGTCAGATACTCAGGGTATTTTCTTGTTGGTGGAAGTCTAGGGTCACCCAAAGCAAAATTTAACATCTGTTTAAGTTGCTGAATTGTGACCCTGGTGCAAAAAAAAAAGTAGATTATAATATGCATGATCTGTGTAATCATGCATCTGAAATTACAGCTTTTTGAAGTACACGGGTAAACCTAGAACAAAAATCATGAAATGTTTCGCTGTATTTAAAAAAAAAAGAAAACCACAAAAAAAACACACACAAAAAACAGCTAAGCTCTTTTGAGAGGTGCTGTAGTGGAGCACATGGTATTGAATCTAACGTGGCCATTTGCAGAGCGGGAGGATCCACCTGCCTTGGATCCAGAGCCGGCGGACACGTGCCAAGGGCTGCGATCTGCACACGGAGCTGCCCCCCTTCTCCAGGGGAAGAGGAAAATAAACAAATAAAAGAAACGTGGCACAAAGAGAGCAGCAGAACTAAAAGCGGGGATGGAGAGGAGGGTCCAGGCGAAGACGTGAAGGGAGGCAGGGAGCGAAAGACAGCTGAGGAAAGCCGGAGCATAAGGAGGAGTTATTTCCTCTCGTCCTCTTTAATTTTTACCAGCAGAAAATACGAGATAAAATAAGTGACAGAAGGGCCCTAGATATTTTCTGAAATACGCAGGATATATGATGTAGCCTCAAATAAAGATTTTATCCCTGCAAGTGTGGCTGGTCATGTTACACATGACTGACTCGGCGGTGATAAGGCAGTTCCCGGCAGATGAGCATCAGTAAAATGTTTACACCAGGCCTGCACAGCCAGTGTGCTGCATGGGCAATATACACGCGCAGAAAACCTATTTTAGGAGTGTTTTAGAGAGCATTAAAGCATTTTACAGAGGCTATTTTTCGTCCACATACACCTGTAGAGCCAAGTCCTCTCGATAATTATCAGGCCAAATGCAGCAGGCTTAGAAAGAGAAATGAAAACCTTAAAAATACCTGGTTCTGGATATTTGATGCCTCGAAAGTCTTGCCACGGGCTTTTTCGAGGCTGGAAGGATGTGATGGATCCCTTTAGGAAACTGCCTTTTACACAGATTTAAACCCCCTCTTTTCAGGCTCTTGGTGCATTAAGGTGGCAGCTAGTAAAAGCATTATATATTTGGAAATAGAGAAGATTTACAAGCCACGGGTGAAATTCCTTCCCTGGTTTTGGAGCGTGCGTGGTTGGCACGTCTAGGTACCAGGTAGCAGGAGGAGCAGGGATGGCCGGGTTGGCTGCGCTGCCCCCCGCTCCCGCTGCTCCCGCGGGAGACCTTGGATCAGCCCTGGTTTCCTCACGCTCAAGGTGCTTTGGACTTGTTTTGAATCACTCTGTCGAGCCTCCTTCCCACAACAGGAACATTTTTATAAACCAGAGTCTTCATCTATTCAAAGCAAACCTTGATACTAGTGCAAATATATGTTTGCAAAAGGAAATACATTATGTATTTTAAATTTGGTTCTTGTTTCCTAGGCTTAGTGGAGTCATTGGTTGCTGCTTTTCCTCGAGTTGCCTGAGGATGGTAGGCCAAGGCACAGCCTAAAATATTAATAACTCAGTTGATAAAATAAAATAAAATAAAATAAAATAAAATAAAATAAAATAAAATAAAATAAAATAAAATAAAATAAAATAAAATAAAGTCTGCATGTCCCCGGAACAGCAGGATGGGCAAAATAAAATGAGGAGACAATGTTTCTAAAATAAAACTGCAGAAACTTCTCATAAAGAGTCAAAGATATTTCACCCGAAGCTGGCAACCAAGGCAGGTGCAAGGGCTGAATCAGACTCTCTTTCAAAACCCTTTTCTTCTCCACCTACACTCCTCCTTCTGAGTCCCATATAGGTTCCTACATTAGCGATCATATGCAGAAAAATCAGTGAACTGTAGGAAGGACTTAAATAGCGAGTTCATCTCTCTGCTAATTCAGGATTATTCTCTACTGTCTCGTTGTCTATTTCTTTTCTTTTTAGTTAGATGCTTGTCAAAGGGGCAGAAGAGATTGGGGGTTTGTACAGGGTAAATGTGCAGAATGCATAATGGAGAAAATTCTCTTTTTTTTAGCGATAATCACAAAGCAAAGTTTGCAATAAAATTTAAGAGACTAAATTTTGATTTTTTAAAATGCCTTTGATGCAAAATATCTTCTAAGTTCCTACAAAGTTAAAAAATATAGTACTACTGTTTGCATTCAGTATGTTTAGGCAATCTGAAAATTCACATGCATTGCACCAAATTCACTGACACTGATTTTTTATTATTTTTTAAAAAACAGAAATATAATATTAACCTGATTTACACCCAGCCACAAATAACCCTTTGCACAGCTGAGAGTCTGCAAACAGAAGACACACAAGCTATTTTTTGACAGCCTAAAGAAATCTTGAACATCCAACTAACGCAGGATGGTCCTCTGCGGTTTCTAGGCTGCAGATATCCTTTGGATACCTGCATTAAAAAGTCTTCAAATATCTTTTGTGAGATAATATTAACTACTCAAAAAAAAAAAAAAAAAAAAAAAAAAAAAAGAGAGAAAAGAGAGAAAAGAGAGAAAAGAGAGAAAATAAAAAAAAAGAAAATCCAGAAGTAAATTCAAGAACACCAAGCTATGGAGTCAGGCTCGGGTTGCAGGACTCAGCGGGAGCGCAGAGCCGCTCCGATGTCCGGAGCGCCGCAGGGACAACTGTCTCAACGGCTGCCGTGCTCTGAAGAGCTTTTCCCCTCTGATGGGAAATGCACCATGGAAAGATCAACTGAAATGTGCTCAGATGAAATTGCTCAAAGTTACGATCAACACGTACTTCCTGCCTTGTTCTTCCTTGTCCATATTTTGCCGATGTGAACATGAGATGTTAAGGGGTAAGTGTGTTCAGCCATAATTCACTGGCATGTAATTCTGCATTTCCTGAGGCTGCTATTGTGCTCCTCACGCTCCTCATGAAGTTCCTCATGCTCCTCATGTTCCACATGCTCTTCTTGCTGCTCGTGCTCCCTGTGCTCCTCACACTCCTGATACTCCTTCTGCTCTTACTGCCCTTCCCGCTCCCTGTGTTCCTCATGCTTTTCGTGCTCCCTGTCCTGCTTGTGCCCTTCATGCTCCTCACGCCCCTCACAGCCAGCACCTTGGGGACCTATCCTGGGACCGCGAGGCCTCCACCTCCGGCTCTCACCTGGCCTTGCTGCCTCCTGCGTTGCCCTCCTCTCTGCTCAGCGACACAGGAGCCATCCCAGCCACAGAGAAGAGGGATGCGAAGGGCCAGATGTGGACCTGGCTCCCCAAGGTGAGCAGGTGGCAAACGCTTCGGTGGGACAGAAAGACTGCTGTAAATGGGCACATCTGCTATTATTTTACTTGCACAGTTTTTACTCTGTAATTCTATTGCCTTTAGCAGAAGTAAGCCTACTCTACAGTAGTGTTGTAAAGATCAGACTCTGGCCCAAATAATCAATATTGGAAGTAAGATTTTTAGATAAAAATCTCTTGAATTTCTTTCACCATAGTAGAAAAAAAAAAAAAAAAAAGGGAGAGATTTTGGCATATGCTCTCCAAACACAAATTCAATCCTACTTTCAAACAAGCAAATTGATAAAATACATTACTCTCTTAAATAAATGTAGCCAAAAGTGGGCATTTTATCTTAAGGAGAAGGAAAGAGATAGAGAGAATAAGTTATTTCCTTTAGGAGATCAAGACATGATGTGGAAAACAAGAAAATAAACTTAAATGGTGTTGTAATCCCCAAAGAAAAACCTTCAGCAATACCGTGCCCACAACCAGATATCTCACAAACATGTAAATCATTTTATCTATAAATAACTCAAGATTACAAGGAACTGATTTAAATAGTTTTATTCCAACTTAAACAAACAGGGTGATTGGAAAACAGAATTATGACAGACTGGGGATCCAGCCTGATAAAAACTCTATTAGCTGCACTTAATTGATGGCATTATTTTAGGAAAGAGAGTGAAGAAAGGAAGAAGGGGAGAGCAGGGAAACGGCAGAGGGGAGCGCGGGCGAGTGCCAGACCTGCTCGCACGGTGCCAGCGTCGCCGTCTCTGCGTGTCCCCATGCGAGCCGGGTGCCAGCGACACACGCACAGCATGTAAAGGAAAGCATCAAGAAACTCTTCTGCCCTTAACCCACCCCAAAATTGTAGTGGGACCCAATTACCCACAGTGAGAGACTTTGGGCTGGACCCTGAGGCGGCAGGAGGCCTCGCGCTTCCCTGCGGGTCAAGCACAGTGCACGCAGCCAAGATGTAGGGGCTTTTCTACACCTCTAATTTCAGCCTCAGAGACGTGGTCTGGGCAGTGAGAGAGCGTGGAAGGCGAGCAAGGGGCAAAAATAGGAAAGAAAGTGGAGGGATGCTGTAATTTGCCTTAAAGAAACGGAGTAACCGCTCCCAGAGCTACAACAGAGGTAGGAGGAGATGGTGTATTGAAGATCACTGGGAACTATCCGAAGTCTCATGGGTTAATTTAAATTGATTATTTTAAGCTGGTCGTGGAGCCTCATTTGCAAGAAGGCATTTGCCAAAGTCACCTCTTCAGTGGGCTCCTCTCTCAGACACCTCATGGCCTCGGCTTCCTTTACCAAGTGTTTATTTGGCAAGGAGTGACCCTCCGTCAAGCGACGTATCTGGCGAGCGCCATCCTGCCCAGATCTGCTTCCAGACCCCGGAGGCAGCCCTTGAGCTCTGCAAGGGCACACGGGGGGACATCTGCAGACACACTGGGAGCGAGAAAGCTGCCGCCGAACAAATGGCGCTCGCGCCAGGAGCGGCAGATCCCACCAGGAGGGTTTCTGCTCCCCTCCTTCCCCGGTGCCAGGCCGAGAGACGCGGTGCTGGCTCCGCAGCGTGACCTGCGCCTGCACATTTGTAGCTATTAGGCTTTTTGGGCAAGAGAGCAGAAGAGCGTACGATTCTGGAGTTTAAATCCGTAATACCTGACCTCCCGTGATACTTTATAAGCAGCACTATCAATGTGAGTACGGAATATCTGCATGGAACAGCCTGGAAAAGCACAGGACGATGGTGGTAGAGCTTTTCTTGGCTGAACACAAGCGCATTTTGCAATTAACCATGTGAAAAAGGAAATCTGTTATTACCAATGTCCCTGTTTTCTCATGAGCTGGAAAAACAAAAATCAAAATACCAACCAGCACCTTCCCAAAATGCTTCCAGAGGAAGAAAATGGGTAGAAGCAGGTAGGATGGGGGAAAAATGAGGAATGAGGGAAAATTTGTGGGCATCTTTCCCACAAAAAAATAGCAAAGTAAAGTCCCCAGGAGCACCTGCCTGCACAGACCCTTTCCAACAACCAAGGAGCAGTCTCAGAGCCTCAGTTCCGATCTGCTTTCCACACACTTTCCTGGGCTGTGTGCGAAGAAGGTCCTAGAGCTGATTCAGCTCCATGTCTTGAGAAGCTTCTCCTTTTTTCTGACTTTTTTTTTTTACTTTTTTTTTCTTTTTTTTTTCTTTTTCTTTTTTTTCTTTCATTATCAGTGGCAGTTTCTAGCTCTGATGACTTTTCGGCTTTAGTGGCAAAAAATTCTCTTGTGATAAAGCAGCATGGTGCATATTAATCAATTTGGTTAAGTTTGGAGCAATTACTTTCTCATAGGTTTCTGATGCTTTTTTACTGTAAATACATATACATAAGAATAAATGGCCTGCAGTCTTAGGAGTCTCTAGAACAGGCCTAATTCCAGATCGGCATTAGGTTGAGTAAGAGAAAAGTTGAGCAGTCTGCACTGCTAATTACAGTGTAAACATTTAATAAATATTCCTTCTTTTTATCCTTTGCCCTTTTCAAAAATGAAAGGTTGTAATTTACATGTACGATAGTGCCTAATTGCCTCTTCGCAAAACCTGCTTGTTTTATTTATTTTCTAGCTTCTTTGGGGAAGAGGTGGAGCGCGGGAGAGAGAGCAACGTTTCTACCCTCATCTTTCCCACATCCCTCATCTCCATGTCCGCTGGAAACCCCTACTCCCTCCAAAATAACCTCCCAGCTCCCTCCCCAAGAAAAAACACGCCGAACAACAGCCCAGATTTCTTATGCATCCACCTGTGATCCCAAACGATAATTCTCCCGACCAGCATTTTTAATTAGAGAAAGACTATGTGTAAACACGCGAGTGCGTAAATACGCGTGCACCTCCATGCCAGCTTGTTTGCTTGTTTTATAACTATTCTGATACTGAGATGGTTGCAGCTTTGGGGAGGGCGTCTTGGTTGTTGTTGCCTTTTTTTTTTTTCTTTACAGCAAAGTATGGCTGCAGGAATGGTTATGTTTGGGCTCCATATGCAGGTTGCAGCCATATATTCAAGCTGGACAATAAAGCAGGGGAAAAACAGCTGATACACAAAAGGGACCGTCTAGACAGTGCCCCATCAGTCTGGCTAAATTTGGTGCTGGCATTCCCGATGGGATTGTAATATAATTGTTCTGGTGTCTGCGTTCATTCCCCCTGTCAAACACCATCCCAAATATACATCCTTTTTTCAATACAATAGGCCCAAACTGTACCATTAGATGGAAGCAGCTTTGAAACAACAACCTAAACAAACAGCTCCTAATGCACAGAAAACCTGTTCTTTAATTGCTGAAAGGAAAAACAAATCAACTCTCCCCTCAAACGGCCCCCCACGTAATTTTTTAATCAAAATGGAATTAATTTGATTTTCGATCAAAATATAATTATTTTCATGAAGAAACTAAAAATAATTCGTGAAGAAACCCTGAAAATACAATTTTGCCTGGGTGCAGAGCAAAAGCATCTTCTCCTGGGTGTTTACGAACCTCTCAAGGAAAATTTAAGAGAAATTCAGAGATGTGCAAGTGTAATGATAGGTATGGATCATAAATTCTAATGAAGTAAAAAATCTACTGAAAAATGGAAAAAAAAGTGCTAACGAGCAAAAAGCAAGGAAAAAATTGCCATCATTTTACTCTCTGGCAATTAAAAGACACCAGAGGTTACTTCTTGAATTTCTGTGAGCAGACTTTCTTATTTATTTGGATTTTTTTGACTGTTGGAAAGATACCTCTAAGATACCAGAAACATAGTCTTATCTCGATGAAATATTGTTTTGTGTATTTTGTAAAAATCTGAGATTTTTTTTTAAAAAAGTAAAATTACATGAATTTTCTGTCAAGGAAGTCAAGCATGAATTTGCAGCTTAAAAACAAACAAATAAACAAGCAAAACTCAAGCCATTGGTTGTATGCCTGATGTCCATAGACAGAAACATGGAAGTTTAAGTGAGCAAACAAAACACAAAGAAACAAAATCCCTACTTTAGGAAAGTAGGATCCAGAAAACACGTTTGTGGCTTGACCAAATTGATGGTTGTGCGCAATTTTTTTTTCTTTTGTCCTTGTATTTCAAGAACAATTTCTTTCAAGCCCTGCAGACGCAAGCGGGACCGAGGCACGATTACAGGCATTTTCAAGGAATGTGTTATCCCGGATAACTTTATTTTTAAAGCGTGCGGCTCTCGGCGCCCACGACCGCTGCCTGCACCGCGCCCTGGGCGCCCAAGTGGAGGGAAGAGCCGCCCTGGGCGCCTCGGCGCTGGATCCGGAGCGCTTTGCTGCGGGAAGCGGCTAACGCGGGATCCCCCGCGTCCTTCAGCCGTCCTGGCAAACGGGAGCCAGAACGCGGTGCCCACAAGCCGCCCCGGCCGGGGGGCAGCAAAGCCCCGTGCTGGGGGCGATGCCATGAGTTTGCACGGCCGCAACGTCCCCCCCGTCCTGGGCCAGGGAGGTGCGGGGGGGCAGCAGGGATGGTTTTAGTTCGGGGGTAGCGCGGCCGGGCGCGGGGCAGGGCGTGCGGGGAGACCCCGCGCTCCGCGTGCTGCCCTCCGCGCCCGCGCTGCTCGATGCGCCGGGGTGCCCGGAGCAGGGGCGGCAGGAGCGGGGTGCCCGAGGGCCAAGGGTGCGGGGTGCCCGGGGCTGCGGCTCCCACCGGGATAAGGGGGGGGGGGCCGGGCCCGCGCTGCGGCGGGTTTTTTTTTTTTTTTTTTTTGGTCATGTCAGGTGACAAAGCGGGCGGGGGGCTCCCCCCCGCCCCCTTTTGATGCTTTTGCACGTAGCTGACAATGTCAGCATTGTCCTCGCGCGGAGCGGCCAGCGGCCCCCCCGGGAGGGCCGAGTAAATACGTTGGGTTGAGCGGGAATCGGGGCATTTTCCTTAAGGCCGAGCTAGGCAGCCACTTTATTTTTTTATTTTTTTTTTATTTTTATTTTTTCCCCCCCCTCTTCCTCCTCCCCCCAGTTGTTTTGATGCAGGCTCGGGCGCTGGCAGCAGGGCGCGTTCGCGGGGAAGGGAGCGGGTTAACGGGAGCTGTTTCTGTTGTTGTTGTTTTGTTCCAAGGCGAGGGCCGGGGCGGAGGGAGCTGGCCCGACCCCGCGGGTCGTTGCGCAGCGGAGGAGGGTTAGTTAGCAGCGAGCTTCGCAAACCCGGTTTGCGATTGTGCTGGGCAGATGAGGCTGTAAAGCAGAAGTTGCAACACATCAGTCGCGCCGGGGCGAGCGGCGGCCGGGCACGTCAGCGTGCGCGTCCGAGCAAATCCCGCCGCCCGCTTCGGGGCGCGCTGGGGGTGCGCGGGCACAGAAGGGGTTAAACGCGGCCTAGAGGAGGGGTCTCGCCTTATTTATTTTTACTCCCGCGACCCAAGATGCGCCGGAGCGAGCGCGGGCCCTGCAGCGCGGCCCGGCCGCCCCGACGGGGCAGCGCGGCCCGGGGGCGGCAGCGGGGCCGCCTCCCCCGCGCGGGGGCAGCGCGGCCCGGGGAGGGGGCGTCGGGCCGAGCCCGCTGCGCCGGGAGGAG